>JAWPHD010021204.1:0-29020 GCA_037043455.1 Cyrtodaria siliqua | reverse complement strand
CCCCTGAATTCAGGGAAGGCTGGTGGGTCGGAGGTGGTGAGGGTGCAAACAAGTATGCATTGCCGTAATCTCACACAATATCTGCAGAATAAGGCGTTTCAGTATATATAAATGATATTGTTGGAGCGCAAAGTAATCGGTACTTAATGTTATCAACACGCGCATGTATCCAGTCTTATGCTAGAGAGAACCTGAGAAAACCGGCATAATGTGTTTTATCTGTACTGTATGATAGAGAGAACGTGAGTGTCACTCCCAATAAAACCGGCATAATGTGTTTTATCTGCATATTCAACGTGTTTATGCACTTAATTATCTTCTATTTGCAAACGCAATAGTTTGGTTTGAGTCGGCAATGTTTAAGGTATAATGATACTAAATATTAATGTTTTGTGATTGGAGTACACCTTTTATTCAATAAATCGTACAATGAACCACATATTTTAATTAATATGACTTGTATGGATTAAAAACAAACACTCGCCGAGTTTTCCAAACCAAAAACTTTCATAAACAATTATTAAACCCGAAGGTAACATCGGCTCAATGTAATGCATCTGCATATTTCATATTAACCTGAGCTACGATGGTTTTCATTTGTATTTGTATTGGCACCAATCACTCTTCTATTTCGCTCTATTCCATTTAAGCTGTTTTTTTTATATAATTTGTTTGTTTGGTGTTTAACGTCATTTTTCAGCACATATTCGGCTATATATTACGGTCGATTTTTTTTTGTGGTGGAGACAGACCACCCACTTATTCCTGGTTAGAACCGCCGTCCCTAAGAATCGACTCTTTCTCACTAACAAGTAGAACTCCCAGTGGGATTCGAACTCGCAGGAGTAAAAGAGCTTTATGTTATATAAAAAAACACGCTTTAAGACAATTATTGCGTATTTTAAAAAAAAAAAAGACCTTTATTTTAGCTGGCCTTCAACGTCTCGCCATATACCATGTATGGCAATTTTCCAAGTTCATAAAGCAAAGAAGTTAACCGTGACCTGCTTGCTTTTTCACTCTTTTTTTTAATGTGGGTCACCTCGTGATAATTGTCTATGAACTACGGGATCACTGACATAATTTCGAAAATACAGTGTATACACCTTGAACATCCTCATAAGATATATATGACCATTTTGAAGATTATTTGGCATATTGTTTTCAGTCATTATTTTGTGCTCGGACCCAATCCTATGCGATTCCAGCATGATGAAACGGTGCTGGTCAGCGTATTTGGAGAGACAAACTTTGCTGTTAAGGTAAATGAATTACGATATTATAATTACACAAATGACATAAAAATAATCAGTGAATAACCACTGAGGTGAGATCGACTACCACAGGTCAAAGGTCCGCAGTGGTTATCAAAGCTCTGTTAGTATTATTATTTGATATAGTTAGGCTACTTCACTGGTTCAAACTAGTCTGTTTATTATTAAATCTGTGACAGTAGATACTGACCGCGACATATTTTATCTTCTTCAGTACAACTATCTACTTCTGTTGAGGTCAATGATTAAAACTATTCATCCAAGGGAATGACTATTGACCCGAAGCAGTGAACTATTGACCGAGACGCAGTCGAGGTCAATAGTTCACTGCTGGGGGTCTGTAATCATTCCCCGAGGATGAAACAGAAGTAGATAGTTGCTTTATTATATTGAATCGTATAAACTCCATTAGTTTGCTTACCTTTTGCTTACTTGTTTACATGCATGACGTCACGTCATAGGAAAGCGTAATCTCATTCTCAGACTATTGACCTGCAAAAAAAGACTATTGACCGCAAAACCAGATTGAACCGGATAGGAAACGTTCTAAAGTCAATAGTTCATACTAATGACTTACACGTGACTGCCTTCTAGCCAATGAAAAATATGTATTTAAAATGATATATAATAATGAGTTTTATTATTATTGATTTTCTCAAACAGGTATGGTTAGAACACAATGGGAATAAGATCTCGGAGACAGATGTCGTAGTGCCCAATGAACGTGAGTGTAATTGTACTTTGGTATAGGACAGAGGCTATAGCAACCAGGTGCGGCACAGGTTGCTACAGTATGCCACACTTCTCAGCTACGAGTTGCGAAGTGTGGCAAAAGTTGCGTAGTGCGTTGCAACGGAACGCCGCACTTCACAACTATTGTGTATGGAGTTGTGAAGTGTGGTAGATAATATCGCACTTCACAACTATTGTGTATGGAGTTGTGAAGTGTGGTAGATAATATCGCACTTCACAACTATTGTGTATGGAGTTGTGAAGTGTGGTGGATAATATCGCACTTCACAACTATTGTGTATGGAGTTGTGAATTCACAACTATTGTGTATGGAGTTGTGAAATGTGGTAGATAATATCGCACTTCACAACTATTGTGTATGGAGTTGTGAATTCACAACTATTGTGTATGGAGTTGTGAAATGTGGTAGATAATATCGCACTTCACAACTATTGTGTATGGAGTTGTGAAGTGTGGTAGATAATATCGCACTTCACAACTATTGTGTATGGAGTTGTGAAGTGTGGTAGATAATATCGCACTTCACAACTATTGTGTATGGAGTTGTGAATTCACAACTATTGTGTATGGAGTTGTGAAGTGTGGTAGATAATATCGCACTTCACAACTATTGTGTATGGAGTTGTGAAGTGTGGTAGATAATATCGCACTTTGCAACTGTACGTAGAACAATAAATGGTCAGGTTACAGATTTTGAATAATTAAAGGCGATGTCCTCATTTATTATCAAAAATGGTGCGGAATACTACAAATTTAATATTATACACAGGAGCGGCTAAAGGATTTCAGGTTAGGGGTGGCGATTTTGATCTGTGCCGTCATTTACATCTCGGAGTCGGGTGATAGTGCTTTTTTTAGTCCACAGCCAAAAAAAATTCTGACGGGGCTTGGGGCGTAGGTGCCATCCGTTTTTGGCGGCTCAACGCCGGGTTTTACCCGTTTTTTCTGCTGTTAGCCCCCTCCGCCCCCACCCCTCCCTCCGGATCCGCTGATAATGCAAGAAAACGTTGAATTTTACTGGAATAAGGACCATTCTGAATTGAATGATCGATTATAAATTGAAATTATGATTGGACATCGCTCAATATCTGAAAAAAAAATGGTTCTTCAATATTTTTTTGATAGAATGGAACAGAATAGATAAGCAGAATAGTGTAAAATATCTTACTCTGAACAGAAAATGCAAATTACGGCTTTGTTCGTCAATCTATAACCGTCTACCATTCCTTACATTATTTTTTCTTTGGTAGAATTTGGTGTATTTTCTTTGGGCATTTGATCTATTCCGTCATTTTAGGTATTTTCTTTCTATTGTATATTTATTTCACAAAATTAAAATGGTCATAATTTGGGATTATGACTGTAAAGGATCGTATTTAGATGCTTAAATACTGGAATAAAAAGATATCTCGTCAGTTGTCAAGAATAGAGCATTTTCTTCGAAACGTTTTAATATGTATTGCACTTTGCCCCAAAATAGGCCTAATGACAAATGCACGATTAGCTTCCATTTCTAATCCGTATTCTAAATAAGCCGATTTCAATACGTGAAATCATTTTTATAAGCATCACCATCGGCAGGCACGTAGCGTAACGAGGCCATGTAGGCCCGGCCCTTCACCTTTCTGCCGAAAAATGCAAGTAATATAAATTCCACAAACTTAATATAATCGAATACATAAGGGAGTATGGGGTTAGTGTCACAATACAACAAATACACGCCTCATATATTGAGAGTTATCACATGTTCTTTATTTTAAATAAATTTCCATATATACCAAGTAGAAAACGCCGTATTTCAATTTTCTTCCTCGAGCGTTTACAAACAAAGATACATACAAACAAATGGGGTTAGTGTCACAATACAACAAATACACGCCTCATATATTGAGAGTTATCACATGTTCTTTATTTTAAATAAATTTCCATATTTACCAAGTAGAAAACGCCGTATTTCAATTTTCTTCCTCGAGCGTTTACAAACAAAGATACAAACAAACGGACAGAGGCAGCCTGTCAGAAGACCAGACTGAAGTTCAAGGCATCAAAATGTTGTGTCACTTTTTTAAAAAAGATTTTAGTAAATGTGAACTACATTTAGCTTGTAATTTCTCCCCATGTAATTACTTATTTAGACAGATGAAAAGTTATTTTGTTTTCACATGCTTACTGAGTACCGTTATAAAATAGCTTCTTATCTTGTTCATGAGATACCATGGACTTTCCTAAAGTTGTTTAATTATGTGAAGTCGTGTATAAAGTAAGGCTCTGTATTGATACTCCATTTGATTGCATAGGGTTCCGTAGATGGGCATACGCACGTACACAAACTAGCTACAATCAAGAGAGAAATTAAGGCCGCAAGAGGTAGACCCCGTAAAAAATTAAGTTATAAAACATTATCAGAGCTATATAAGAACCCTCGCATTTCCTTGCAACGTTCACTTATACAGAGATGGGTATGGGGTAGGCTTCCCTAACAAGACCAGTTGCGAAGTGCGGTGGCACACTTCCGAGTTGTTTTGTTTGTTTGTTTGTATGATGTTTTACGTCATTTTCAACACATGTTAGGTTATATATCACTGTCGATTTTTTGTGGTGGAGGCAGACCACCCACTTGTCCTGGGTAGAACCAGTACTGTACACCTCCCGCCATCCGTAAGAATCGATACTTCCTCACTTACAAGTTGAGCTCCCAGTCGGATTCGAACCCGTAGCGGTGAGAGACGAAGGTTTACAACGCAACGTCGTTTACCATTCGGCCAAGGAGACGCTTGAGTTGTGGTGCTGGTGATGTTTGAATCCGTGGGTTTTACCATGCTTATACCTTGTATCAATCATATCTATACACACAGGAGAACCTGTAACTATCACGATGCGTGTAAATGAGGGTGATATATTTAACAAAGATACTAAGGAGAAGCCAAGGACAATACTGCTGGTAGCCAGCGATAGCAGCAATGTCCGCAAAGAGGTGGAGCTGGTGCTCAGCTATAACGTTGGCTATCTGATCGTACAGACGGACAAACCTATATACACACCACAACAGGAGGGTAAGTATATGTTACAGGGCGATCGAACATACGGGCAACCCTATATACTAACCTAATATTGGAGAGTAAGCATGTGTAACAGGGCGATCATACATACGGGCAATCCTATATACTAACCTAATATTGGAGAGTAAGCATATATAACAGTGTGATCATATATACGGGCAACCCTATATACTAACCTACTAATGGTGAGTAAGCATATGTAACAGGGCGATCATACATACGGACAACCCTATATACTAACCTATTATTGAAGAGTAAGAATATGTAACAGAGCGATCATACATACGGGCAACCCTATATACTAACCTACTATTGGAGAGTAAGAATATGTAACAGAGCGATCATACATACGGGCAACCCTATGTACTAACCTATTATTGGAGAGTAAGAATATGTAACAGAGCGATCATACATACGGACAACCCTATATACTAACCTACTATTGGAGAGTAAGCATATGTAACATGGCGATCATACATACGGGCAACCCTATATACTAACCTATTATTGGAGAGTAAGAATATGTAACAGAGCGATCATACACACGGGCAACCCTATATACTAACCTACTATTGGAGAGTAAGCATATGTAACAGGGCGATCATACATACGGGCAATCCTATATACTAACCTAATATTGGAGAGTAAGCATATGTAACAGGGCGATCATATATACGGGCAACCCTATATACTAACCTTCTAATGGTGAGTAATCATATGTAACAGGGCGATCATACATACGGGCAACCCTGTGTACTATCCTAATATTGGAGAGTAATCATGTGTAACAGGGCGATCGTACATACGGGCAACCCTATATACTAACCTATTATTGGAGAGTAAGAAAATGTAACAGAGCGATCATACATACGGGCAACCCTATATACTAACCTACTATTGGAGAGTAAGCATATGTAACATGGCGATCATACATACGGGCAACCCTATATACTAACCTATTATTGGAGAGTAAGAATATGTAACAGAGCGATCATACATACGGGCAACCCTATATACTAACCTACTATTCGAGAGTAAACATATGTAACAGGGCGATCATACATACGGGCAATCCTATATACTAACCTAATATTGGAGAGTAAGCATATGTAACAGGGCGATCATATATACGGGCAACCCTATATACTAACCTACTAATGGTGAGTAAGCATATGTAACAGGGCGATCATACATACGGGCAACCCTGTGTACTATCCTAATATTGGAGAGTAAGCATGTGTAACAGGGCGATCGTACATATGGCCAACTCTATATACTAGCCTACTCTTGGAGAATAAGTATATATAACAGGGCGATCATACATACGGGCAACCATATATACATAAAGGATGTAAAGGGTGATCGGGCAGACAAACTCCTTGTTAAGTTTTTTGGCACAATCTGTACTCTGTATTACTCACTACAGTTTCCATATTCCAATGCGGATTGCAAAATCAACGTTATTGCGATCATTGCTTTTTTGCAAAGAATCGTCAATTATCATAATTTGATTTCTCAAAAGCAGCGTTTAAATTAAAAACAAATCCAACCAAATTTGCTTTTTTCATAAAAGACATCATTATTGAAATTTACCATAGTGCCAATTACAACATAGACTAATTCTTAAACAGTATATCCCTCGGCTGAGAAGCGGTTGGCTCTGCTTCATTTTATGGGATCTGTGTTGTTTAATAATTAGTCCTGTTTTGATTTGTGTTGTTTAATTAGTCCTGTTTTGATTAGTGTTGTTTAATTAGCATGTTTTGATTTTTTTAATTCTTAAAGGGCCACACAGCAATCTTGAATTGTTCACCAATTAGCGTCTCGAATTTTTCAGTATCATTTTACCTTTAACCCGGCTTGCATATAATTAAATAAAAGTTTGAATGTTATTTAGTGTTCTTATTCTATCATAGGTTTCAATATATTATTGGCGCAATATAATCGACCGTTCATAATAGGCAAACATAATTTTCTTAATATATACTATTCTTATAATTAATATTAATGATTGAACAAATGCAAGTTATGTAGGAAAACTAACGGAATGCTTTTTAAAAATTCAAGATTGCCATGTGTCCCTTTAAAATAATGAACACCTTGATTGTTTTTCCAGTTCGAGTAAGAACGCTCACGATGGACGAATCCCTAATGTCAGCGAAAACCTGGAATGTGTCTATGGACATAATTGTAAGTTTAGTATTTAAAGAGGATCACCTTCATTAGGCAACTTTTTTCCAGAGTTAATATTGTCCAGGCTTTCTCTATGAGTTCGGCACCTTATCTCAAATAAAGGTGTTGTTTGACGTTTAGTTCAATTTATATATTTAATAAAATTATAAAACGTTTGTTTTACTTGTGTTAACGAAAAAAAAAAATCAATGAAACAGTTCGTTAACATTTGGTTGAGCATAGGACATTATTGATACACAATTTTGGCATACCGTACTCCATGCATTGATTTGTACAGTTTAGAGATATACGTATTTTGTTGGTTTACGAATATATTACTACTTGTTTCATTAAGGAAGATATGTTGTTACATATGGCTTGTTAATATTGTATAAGGTATCTCTGCTAGTTAACAATACAATTTCAGAATAATCAAAGAACGATATATCTTACATCTGTTCTGGTGGCAGGCCGCTTTAAGAGTGTTGTCTGCTGATCTGGAGGTCGTCTTTGTTTTTGTAGCAAAGATATCCTTAAAAAACTAGCGGGACAATATAATCATATCTACTGGTAACTGTAATTGTATATACTGGACAATGTGACAATACTGGATTCTATTTTCGTATATACTGGACAATATAGTAATATCTACCAGACAATACAATCATATCTACTGGACAATATAATCGCATTCCAGGACAATACAATCATATCTACCAGACAATACAATCATATCTACCAGACAATACAATCATATCTACCAGACAATACAAACATATCTACTGGACAATATAACCATAACTTAGGTCCACATCAGCTATTATAAGCAAGCAGATATAACATTCGAACGGGACTTGTCAAAATTCTATCGCAATACATTGCTAAATTAACATTGCCCTTGAACTATTTTCCTGGATGTTGAAAACAAGTATAAGGCACTTAATGAAAGAGGAAACATCCAATACAATATATAATACAATAAGTGGATATACACGTGCGCACTTACAAAAACTGTAAACAAATAATAAGACCAAAAAGTACGACCACTTGTACAGCAGTTAACTGATAACTTACACAACCTATTATTACAGATAACGTACAGTCACACACTCTTAATTTAAGAGCTCAATGCTATCTTATGATAACCACGTCGCAAAAAGCACTTCAGAAAAAAAGAGAAAAAAAAGACACTTGAATAATCTAATTCAGATAATGTTGATTACGTCGATCTTGTTTTCCTGTTTCATTTTAATCTCCATTTACAAACTTTAAGTCACAGGGGCGGACCCAGTTTTTATTCTCTGTAGGGGGCGGGAGGGTGGCTTCAATTGTAACATACGTGTGTAGCGACGCAGATACGTGATAGTCTAGTCATTAAAGCTACAAACCATACCTTAAAATGTATCTAACGCATGAATATGCCGGTGTAGTAGTTCAGTTCGAAAGATATCCAACGCATCGGTATATACGCCAGAAACTACTAAATAAAAACTCGAGATGAAGTTGTTATGAGATCCATCAAGTTCAGTTGATGTTTTCATCGTAATAATTTGTACTACATATAAGTCGTTTTCAATAAGTACCTTCCACGTCATTAAAGAAAATGATGTCCTGCGTTAAATCGGATCGCTTAATTGTTGAATCACTTGATGAAATCACTTTATAGATATTGCAAATATTGGTCCAGTATGAAAAAGGAGGGCCAAACATTTGAAAATCTCTCGATGCTCATTGGATGAAAGATTTGGTTGAAATAAAAGTATAAATACTGTCCAGACTACACAGGAAAAATATCCAGGCATGAAATTCATATGTTTTACATATGTGATACATATGTATTCTACATACGTATTTCATATGAAAGTAACACAAATGTAATACATATGAAAATATGTTTTACTAAATAAAATTAAAACTTAAACAGGTTGTTAATTGAAACCTTTTTTACGTTATTCTGCAAAATCTTTTTATAAATACTTTATGTATTTTATGCATAATAGTTTCATATGAAATACATTTGTATACATTTCATATGTGGCAAAGGTGTATTATTTTAACATGAAAAATATAATTATGTTGTACATATGTGACATATATGTATTATTTACATATGTGGCACATATGTAAATAACATGATTTATATATGAAAGAAACGTGCAAATAATAAGAAAGAAACACATGTGGCACATGTCACAACATTTTTTCTGGGTAGATGTAGACCTATATTTTCTGGAACATTCAAATATCGATAAATGACAAGCCTATATACATTATAAGATGCAAATTAACTATTATTAGCATCAATTGCATTGTGTTTTACTACCTTTTATACTATATAATGCATTTTATGGCTGTACATTTCGTGAGAATTTAAACTAATCTTATCAAATTTTTTAATTGTAGAGTCCGTCTAACTTAACAATGGGGAGAATAAGACGGAAAAACAAGGATACATTCTTCACACACTTGTTTACCTTACCACCACACCCAGAACATGGAACATGGACGATACTTGCCAAATATAGCGGCCAGGTTTGTTTGTTTTTTATGCCCCACACCATCCGAGATCGTGTCTCAGGTATTCCTCGGAATATACAGATGGGGATTTGGTCAAATTTCACACAAATGTTAATCATAATGAAAAGGTGTGTCGCGCACAGAATCATGACCTGGTCTCAAAGTCAAGGTCACACTTGGAGGTCAAATGTAAAAAAATCGTGAAAAAAATCATGTCTAAATCAATACTTGGAAACTACTGAAGAAAGTTGCATCAATATTCATAAAAATGTTCATCACATTGAGAAGATGTGTCGCGCGCAAGAATCAAGACACAATTGGAGGTCAAATGTTTTCTCTTCTTTTTCGTGTCAGCCATGAATGGTCAAGATCACAGTAAGTCAGATGGTTTGAAGTGGGGGCATCCGTGTCCCATGGACACATTTCTTGTTCTTTTATCGAATCTCCAACAATTTACATTAGTTAATTAATTTACATTCTCGATAGTTGAGCAATATGTTTATAAGTAGTTTCATTGATCACGAACGCTGCTTTACAAGGGGTTTCACTGCGGACGTACGGTGCTTGTCAAGGAGTAGTACTGAGGACGTACACTGATTGTCAGTGTGTAGTACTGAGGACGTACACTGCTTGTCAATGAGTAGTACTGAGGACTTACACTGATTGTCAGTGTGTAGTACTGAGGACGTACACTGCTTGTCAAGAAGTAATACCGAGGACGCACGCTGTTTGTCAAGAGGTAGTACTGAGGACGTACGCTGCTTGTCAATGAGTAGTACTGAGGACGTACACTAAGTGTCACTGTGTAGTACTGAGGACGTACACTGCTTGTAAAGAAGTAATACCGAGGACGCACGCTGTTTGTCAAGGAGTAGTACTGAGGACGTACGCTGTTTGTCAATGAGTAGTACTGAGGAGGTACGCTGCCTGGCAAGGGGTAGTACTGAGGACGTACACTGATTGTCAAGGGATAGTACTGAGTACGTACACTGATTGTCAAGGGGTAGTACTGAGGACGTACGCTGCTTGTCAGTGAGTAATACCGATGACGCACACTGCTTGCCAAAGGTTAGTACTGATGGCGTACGCTCCTTGTCAATGAGAAGTACTGAGGACGTACGCTGATTGTCAATGAGTAGTAATGAGGAGGTACGCTGCCTGGCAAGGGGAGTACTGAGGACGTACACTGATTGTCAAAGGATAGTACTGAGTACGTACACTGATTGTCAAGGGGTAGTACTGAGGACGTACGCTGCTTGTCAATGAGTATACCGATGACGCACACTGCTTGCCAAATGTTAGTACTGAGGACGTACGCTGCTTGTCAGTGAGTAATACCGATGACGCACACTGCTTGCCAAAGGTTAGTACTGAGGACGTACACTGCTTGTCAATGAGAAGTATTGAGGACGTACGCTGATTGTCAATGAGTAGTAATGAGGAGGTACGCTGCCTGGCAAGGGGTAGTACTGAGGACGTACACTGATTGTCAAGGGATAGTACTGAGTACGTACACTGATTGTCAAGGGGTAGTACTGAGGACGAACGCTGCTTGTCAATGAGTAATACCGATGACGCACACTGCTTGCCAAAGGTTAGTACTGAGGACGTACGCTGCTTGTCAATGGGTAGTACTGAGGACGTACACTGATTGTCAATGTGTAGTACTGAGGACGTACACTGATTGTCAATGGGTAGTATTGAGGACGTACATTGATTGTCAATGTGTAGTACTGAGGACGTACATTGATTGTCAATGTGTAGTACTGAGGGCGTACACTGATTGTCAATGTGTAGTACTGAGGACGTACACTGATTGTCAATGTGTAGTACTGAGGACGTACACTGATTGTCAATGGGTAGTACTGAGGACGTACGCTGCTTGTCAAAGGTTAGTACTGAGGACGTACACTTCTTGTCAGTGGGTAGTATTGAGGACGTACACTGATTGTCAATGCGTAATACTGAGGACGTACGCTGCTTTTCAAGAAGTAATACTGAGGAGGTACACTGCTTGTCAATGGGTAGTACTGAGGACGTACACTGATTGCCAGTGGGTGGTACTGAGGACGTACACTGTTTGTTAAGGAGTAGTACTGAGGACGTACAATACTTGCCAATGGGTAGTTCTGATGACGCACGCTGATTGTCAAGTTGTAGTACTGAAGACGTACACTGTTTGTCAGGGAGTAGTACTGATGACGTACACTGCTTGTCAGTGGATATTACTTAGGACGTACACTGTTTGTCAAGGAGTAGTACTGAAGACGTACACTGCTTGTCAATGTGTTGTACTGAGGACGTACACTGCTTGTCAATGGGTTGTACTGAAGACATACACTGATTGTCAATGGGTAGTTCTGAGGACGTACACTGCTTTTCAAGAAGTAATACTGAGGACGCACGCTGCTTGTCAATGGGTAGTACTGAGGACGCACGCTGCTAGTCAAGGGTTATTGCTGAGGAATCAGTCTCTCCCAGAGGCCGTCATTGACCTCTGTAAGAAAGTAGCCTGTGATCACCTGATCATTATTCACATGACCATAGCTAAAATATCAAAATGGCGAACAGAACTTCAACACCGTGACACCACCAACTATCGGCTGCTGATTGACACGTAAACAGTCAAAAGAAACAGGACTTATTTTCTACATTTTGATATATGTATTAAGTTAGTAATTTAATTTAAGGTAAGTTGCTAAGAGCTATGTGATACTCGAAAGTGCTGGTTAGCAAAACGCTGTACTGTAACCGTATGGGAACGATTTGGTGGTGCATATTGTGAATATTTTGACGGCGGAGTGATATACTATAGTACAAAGCTTTATTCTACCGCAATATAATTCTAAGCATAATTTACTGAATATTTAAAACATTCAAGCCGAAAAATGTTTTCCTTTTGTAATTTAAGCATTTCTTGAAGTTAATTCAGAAACAGATTAGTGCAAGCAATAAATTTTGCATTTTCATTGTTTTTCATCGTTTGCCAATGATTAGTACTGAGGACCTACGCTGCTTGTCAATGGGTGGGACTGAGGACCTACGCTGCTTGTCATTGAGTAGTACTGAGGTCGTACTCTGATTGTCATTGAGTAGTACTGAGGACGTACGTTGTTCGTCATTGAGTAGTACTGAGGACGTACTCTGATTGTCATTGAGTAGTACTGAGGATTTACGTTGTTCGTCATTGAGTAGTAATGAGGACGTACGCTGATCGTCATTCAGTAGTACAGAGGACGTACGCTGCTTGTCATTCAGTAGTACAGAGGACGTACGCTGCTTGTCATTCAGTAGTACTGAGGACGTACACTGTTTGTCATTGAGTAGTACTGAGGACATACGCTGATCGTCAATGTGTAGTACAGAGGACGTACACTGCTGGTCAAGGAGTAGTACTGAGGACGTACGCTGCTTGTCATTGAGTAGTATTGAGGATGTACGCTTCTTGTCCATTTGTAGTACTGAGAACGTACACTGCTTGTCAGTTAGTAGCACTGAGAACGTACACTGTTTGTCAATGAGTAGTACTGAGGACGTACACTGTTTGTCAATGTGTGGTATTGAGGACGTACGCTGTTTGTCAATGAGTAGTGATGAGGATGTACGCTTCTTGTCCATTTGTAGTACTGAGAACGTACACTGCTTGTCAGTTAGTAGCACTGAGAACATACACTGTTTGTCAATGAGTAGTACTGAGGACGCAAGCTGCTTGTCAATGGTTGGGACTGAGGATGTACGCTGCTTGTCAATGAGTAGTACTGAGGACGCAAGCTGCTTGTCAATGGGTGGGACTGAGGACGTACACTGTTTGTCAATGTGTGGTATTGAGGACGTACGCTGTTTGTCAATGAGTAGTAATGAGGATGTACGCTTCTTGTCCATTTGTAGTACTGAGAACTTACACTGCTTGTCAGTTAGTAGCACTGAGAACGTACACTGTTTGTCAATGAGTAGTACTGAGGACGCAAGCTGCTTGTCAATGGGTGGGACTGAGGACGTACGCTGCTTGTCAATGAGTAGTACTGAGGACGCAAGATGCTTGTCAATGGGTGGGACTGAGGATGTACGCTGTTTGTCAATGAGTAGTACTGAGGACGCAAGCTGCTTGTCAATGGGTGGGACTGAGGACGTACGCTGCTTGTCATTGAGTAGTACTGAGGTCGTACTCTGATTTTCATTCAGTAGTACTGAGGACGTACGTTGTTCGTCATTGAGTAGTACTGAGGACGTACCCTGATTGTCATTGAGTAGTACTGAGAACGTACGCTGATCGTCATTCAGTAGTACAGAGGACGTACGCTGCTTGTCATTCAGTAGTACAGAGGACGTACGCTGCTTGTCATTCAGTAGTACTGAGGACGTACACGTTTTGTCATTGAGTAGTACTGAGGACGTACGCTGATCGTCAATGAGTAGTACAGAGGACGTACACTGCTTGTCAAGGAGTAGTACTGAGGACGTACGCTGCTTGTCATTGAGTAGTATTGAGGATGTACGCTTCTTGTCCATTTGTAGTACTGAGAACGTACACTGCTTGTCAGTTAGTAGCACTGAGAACGTACACTGTTTGTCAATGAGTAGTACTGAGGACGTACACTGTTTGTCAATGTGTAGTACTGAGGACGTACGCTTCTTGTCCATGTGTAGTACTGAGGACGTACGCTGCTTGTCATTGAGTAGTATTGAGGGCGTACGCTGCTTGTCAATTGATAATACTGAGGACGCAAGCTGCTTGTCAATGGGTGGGACTGAGGACGTACGCTGCTTGTCAGTGGGTGGTACTGAGGACGAACGCTGCTTGTCAATGGGTGGTACTGAGGACGTACACTGCTTTTCAATGAGTAGTACTGAGGATGTACGCTGCTTGTCAATTGATAATACTGAGGACGCAAGCTGCTTGTCAGTGGGTGGGACTGAGGACGTACGCTGCTTGTCAATGGGTGGTACTGAGGACGAACGCTGCTTGTCAATGGGTGGTACTGAGGACGTACACTGCTTTTCAATGAGTAGTACTGAGGACGTACGCTGCTTGTCAATGTGTATTTTAAAGGTTACGGAAATCGACAAGAAAATGGAAAGGAATAAAAGATGTTCGGTCTTCTTTTGCATATTTATTTCACTAGAGTAATATGACACTTCCACACCGCAAGTTATGTTATAAATAAAGCAAAAAAATATGAGTGACAAACAGCTTATTTGAATAAACAAATGAAGGAAAATTATAAACTAAATCCTTCATGAACGTTATTTTTTATGCCATGCAATACATTTATTTATGCATAATTGTTACTTGTGGAATATCTGATGTTCACATTCCATTATTTCAGCTTGAAACAAAATCGCGGGCTCTGTTTAAAGTCCAAGAATACGGTAAGTAGAAGAGATACATATTTTAGTTGAATCATAGAGCTGACCTCATAATAAACAGATACACATGTTTACTGTAATAGTAGCGCCCGGGCGCTGGGTAAAATACAAATGGGCGCTTTTATAAAATTTAAAAAAAAAAATACATTTCCGTTCTTTTGTATAATAATCCTCATGATTTTTTATGAGGGTTATACAGAAGATCGGAAATGTATTTTTTTTTTAATATTTCTTTTTTTATAGGTGGTGGTGTATAATGGGGGTGGGGTTCTTTTAGGGGTCGGTAGCTTCTATTAGGGTAATGAATACTAACATGGGATTATACTAATTTATCTTCATTTTCAAAATAAAATGTTTTATATGAAATAATAATAACTGTTTACAGTAAAGTAATATCAACAGTTCCGGTTTTTCTCGTAAAAAGTAAGGGTGTTGCATACTAAAACTTTCCGATGAAATCATAGTTGAGATCAAAATGGATAAGTTAGGAAAGGACTTTAATTTGGAAAGGTATATTTGTTTTTCATTATTATTATTTGTTTGTTTTTTTTGGTATATAATGTGTATGATTAAGACTGTATAATTTATGATATGTATTTTTAAAGTCGGATAACAATTATCATATACTCCACAGAGTGCCACGTGAAATTGAGATGCATTTGGTACGTTTCCTATATATTTGCTATTAGGTCTATAGTTTTTAAACTGGGTTACTGAGGCGCCGTTCCATGCTCACCATTCCATGCTCACCATTCCTTCATATCGCTCATGGGCATAGATACTAAGTCACCTGCAGAACTGCGAAGTTTCTGCAAATTATGTTGTATACACGTACTCCAGTTTTAGCTGGAGTCAAGATCATCGTTTTTTGTCACCACTCAAGTGACACACTGAAACAACACGGGTCATGATGAAGACATATAATGGTCCATATATTCTTGACCGGGAATCACACGGGGGCCGGGAGTTGTATGAGAATTCTCATTGGTTTGAAGATAAAATCAGAAAAAAATATGTAAGAGAAAAGTAGAAAAAACATTTTATTTTCGCGAGTTTCGAGTCTTCTCTTGGCAAACTGCATTTGTAGCATGTCTATATATACATGTAAAAGGAGGACTGCGGACAGCATATCGAATCTATGGTGGGTGGGGCCCGGCCCAGCGCGTGGGGATAGGGGTTTCATAGTTGTTAATTTGACCTCCGTAGCTAAATATCATTGGAGTTTATAATTGACAGTGAATTACACATACCTAGTTTAATTTATTATATGACATATATTGTAAAACCTTACACTAACATTTATTTACAAGAATATCGGTAAATCACAGTCCATTTTATACAAGTTTCAGGTCAATGGAATATAGCTAAATGTGTCCCTCCGCCAATCCCAAACCCATTACCCTCAAAACAGAGAAGAATATTGTGTGTGCGCGTGCGTGCGTCTGTGCGTGTATGTGTGTCTTTTTGACGTTAAGTTGATACTTGTTTTTTGTAAAAGTATGCTTTTGGTGGGAAGACTGTAACTCCTTAACACCTTGCTAGTAAAGCCTTATATCTGCGATATGTAACCGGTGTATAGGACAGCACATGAACCAATCATCAAACTTTTTCATATTAGGTATAATAATTTGACATTTAAACAAATTATTATTTCAAATGAATTCCGACATTTGTGTACGTTTATGTTTCAGTATTGCCAACTTTTGGTGTTGAAATTGACGTCGATGCAGCGTATATACTTCAAGACACGCGGGAAATCAAAGTGAACGTGAAGGCAAAGTAAGTTTTATTCTTATTTTCTTTCCAAGGCTCCCCCATCTTTTCATATATGTAAGATCTTAGATTTGATTTTCTTAAACAACGTCGGACTTCTGATTTTTTTCTCACAAACAGTATTAGCAAGATAATTAAAAACATTCAAGATACTGATACAAGATACAACACATGTACTGTTGGTAAAAAAACTTGTTATTTACCACTGAAGCAAAAATCGCCCCATTAATAGAATATTTTTCCTAAAATATCCATTTTCCTGCTAAAAAAAAAGAGTTAACTTTCATTATAGACCAACTAAACAAATCAGGGGAAATAAGAATATATATAAATAAAATTTGATTTTCTCAAGGCTCATTATCCTTGATCTTATAGGTTTAACTCCGATATTCCATGGTTTAACTCCGATATTCCATTTACAAGATATCTTCTTTCTTTGCTGTCAGTAAATAAAATGTTTTGTTTTGTTTTTTGTTGTTGTTGCTAATGTTTAAAAGGGTAACAGTACACTCAAGAAAACTATTCGCCGCGAATAAAGAAAAGTCCAATATTATGAAACTGTATGAAGTAAAAATAACGTGAGGACTGTTGACTAGTGTGTGTGTATAATTGCTATTGCATTCTTGTTACTGATAATTGCTATACATGTATATACCTAGATGCTACGAAATACACAAGTTTTAAATAGTTTTAGGTACATGTTTTTTATTGAAAGCCTATACCAAAAAAAATAATGCATACATAAACCCCGTTATTTTTAAATAAACTAAACACTTAATATGATCCAGGTGGTCATGAAATATATTCGTGAAATTTTGGCATGTTTGATTTTTTTTTAAAATATACGGATGCAGTGTAAATAATTGAAATTACGCATTTATTTTACTATATATATATATAATTATATTGTAGATACGTTTACGGAAAACCTGTTCAGGGGAAGGTTGGACTTAGCTTATTCTTACGCAACAGGGAGGACGGAAGTAGAGATGCGGTCATGAATATGAAAAGAGAACGAGTAAGATCCCTTATATGTGTGTATAGTAATTGTTATTTATGCGTGTTTTTAGATACGATGTATGTATATACTCAATTGCCAAAGAAAGTGTACACTTTGAAAATTTTACTTTACAACCTATCCTCTGTATCAATCGACAGTCCCTTAATGATTCAACCTATTGAAAAACAAATGACAACATGATATTGGCAATGGAATAATAAAAACTTTGGCACCAAACATGGCATATTCATTTTTGAATTTGTCAATTTAATTCTAAAAAAAAACAACTTTATACAATTAAATCTAAACAAAACTCAGTGTACACTTTCTTTTGCAACTGAGAATATTATGTGAATGGTACATTTCCTCTTCACGTTAACCCATATCGTATTTAGGCATTCAGTATTTATTATTAAAACATTCAAACGATTTTACAATGTTATGTTCTTTAGATTATCAAAGTCAGAACCACATGTATATTGAGTCAATACAAATTAAGCTGAAAGCAATTCTAAGCCTTTATGTTTCGGAAATGCTCTGTGATGAAGCTTGATGTACATGTATTTTTATGTCTGGTCCATACTCTTGTATGACATAAAAAATGAGATGAAAGAATGCTCGAGGTCATCCAATGTTCGTGTCAAGTCCGGTAATTTGGCTTAGGACGAAATATTCTAACGAATTAGCACTTTTATAAATGGTTCTGAGTATTAGTAAGAGTTTATTAAGTGCACTTTTAACAAAATAGAAACCCAAGTGTAGCGACCGTATTTATTCCACTTAATAAATGCTAACTTACTTTAAAGTAAAGTAAGTTAGTGAATATCCTGCTTTTGAACAATTAAGTAAACGATGGCATTGATATGCACGTGACTATTCCCACGAGGGCAGTGTATCGTTGTATTACGAAGCATATGCACATGACTATTCCCACGAGCGCAGTGTATCATTGTATTACGAAGCATATGCACATGACTATTCCCACGAGCGCAGTGTATCGTTGTATTACGAAGCATATGCACATGACTATTCCCACGAGCGCAGTGTATCGTTGTATTACGAAGCATATGCACATGACTATTCCCACGAGCGCGATGTATCGTTGTAGTATGAAACATATGCAATCCTCCTTGAACACTAAATAAAATGTTGATCGCACTTAATAAACTAAGACATAATCTGAGTTTAAACAAAATAAGTTTATACAAAATTTGAAAATATATTCAAGCTGATTGGATTGAAAAGTATTAAGATTAAAAACTAATGGGACAGTTAGGGGAAATGGGGAAATATCCTCAAATTCGTTGCACAGTAGCATAATGATACACATTCAATAGACATACCATTGTAGTTGTTATAAGAGATATGGTATGTGGGGCAGCATCAGGCCATCATAAAGCCTCTTTAATAAACTGAAAAACGCAGGATTGTTATTTTTAAAATTGACCATATCATCGTTGAATAATTTCACATACAGAATACAGGTGAATAATCTTTACCGTTATAGTTTCATTTGGAACAATTTAGTGGGGAGTGGACAGGAAGTTTCCAAATATTTTACACTGCAACTGATGCATTAAGTAAGAGGTAACTTTGTAACTCATGGTACTCATTTCATTAGTCCCGAGTAAACCTACTTGAAACCCGAAGTTGTTCTCAACACAGTGCATTAACCAGCGAACCATGCAGCCGATTTTTGGTCGATCGATGTTGAAGGTCGCGTCCAAAATTTGGTGGGTGCTGGGGCTAAAAACATGTTTTTAATATTTGTTTTGATTAACTTTTCCACCCCCACCCATTTTTTTCTCAATATTTGTTTTGAATAAATTTATAACAGAAGAAAGTTTATCTAAAATGTACATATTTGTAAAGAAAATACCCCAGATGCGACCCATTTTGGTCCGGATTGGTTCTTAGCACGACACATAATTAGCAAATTATTGTATACACCCTGTTTGCATATTTGCACACCCAAGTCTTCAATCACTGAGGTCCCACCATGACATGGGATCACTTAGTCGCCGATAACTCAGGTATGAGATTGATTTATATAATAGACTGAGATTGGCAAAATAATTTGGAAATCGATTACCGCGGGGGGAGAGTTGCTTGACTAGTATGCAAATAAACTGTTTAAATGGAGTCTCCCTCGTCGAATAAAAATGTCTTATTTATTTACTTTACAGTTAAGTTTTGAAGGTACATTCGAATTTATCGTACCGGTGGCGGATATAATCAATTCTCCACTGCGTGACAGACGAGACTTTCCTAATGGGTGCCATCTTGAAATTGTGGCCGATGTTCTTGAAAGCGCGACAGGAAATGAAGAGTTTACGTCTCACGAAAGAACTGTTTTCGCCATTGAACCATATACATTCAAATTCACGCGGTCAAAGAGGAACTTCAGACCAGGATGGGAATATTACTTAAAGGTAAAGTTGTTTTATAATATTGTCGTTTTATAATATTGTCGTTTTATAGTATTGTCGTTTAAATATGTGACAAAAAAAAGGAGAACGCATTCTAGCTCCATAAGGTACAACTGTATGGTGCCGCCTATGATCATATCAGTATGTATGTATGTGTGTGTAAGGTGGGGGTGGATGGATGGATGGATGGATGAGATTTAACGTCGCTTTTAACAATCCCTCAGTTATATCACGACGGTATGTTCTTGTATCAGTGAGCTCAATGCTCAACTATATTGTGCTGCCACGAACACTGGAATGCCTAGTCTCGGCCAGCTAGACCGTATCATGCATATGTCTTTCTTGCAGATATCGGTCTGGGAAGATTAGGCCAATTAAAGCGCCCACTAGCGATTAGCAAAACTTATTCGCGCGTTTTGTTCACGCGCATCAAGTCGACGTTTGCGTGACGTCATGTTGTAAATAAACGTACGATGCATCAGTTAAACTTTTTAACGTCACTTGCTGCTTCTCATAAGTTAAAAATAAGACATTATTTCTAAATTAACTTAAACATATGTTTTTTGAAAGTCTCGTTGAATTTCTAAGAATCTCGCCAAAATCGCCCAGAACAGAACGTTAGGGCGATTTTAAACGTCCTATTTTCCCCAGGCCCTGGTTCTGGATCCGTGTAGCATAGCGTAACGAAGAAATCAGAAGCGGGCCGAGTGACCGAGACTATGGAATGCCACGCAGCAGACACATGGCATCATACCCAACCCAGTCCCATGTCACATTATACTGACACCGAGCTGACTACACATGGCATGATACCCCATCCAGTCCCATGTCACATTATACTGACACCGGGCCGACTAAAACATATAACCACTGTTTTAATACAAATCCATTGATAACGTGTACACACATAATATTTATTGCAATTGTATTATATGTACAGTCCTAGGACAAGGATTAACAGATCTGCTTAATTTTAGCAATAACTCAGAATAGCTTGTTAATTATCAGCAAATAACTGAAGCTAATGTACGTATAGTCATAGGCGTGCGTTGAAATTTAAAATATACCGTACCTTGTACCTATTACCTTTAGCTTAAGTTTTCATTTCTTGTTCAGGTTGATATGTTTCTTGCCAATGGTGATGTCGCAAAAGGTAAGGATATCGAAGTGAATTTGCTTGCAAACAATAAAGTGACAGAAACGCAGAAGACGAAAACTGATGCAAATGGACAAGCTGTGTTGCACTTTTCAACAGGCCAGGGTCATGAAATTCAATTCGAGGTTTGTTTTATTGTTGGTTAGCTTGGAAATGATCAGAAAATAGATAAAATTATCGTGCCCAAGAAATAAAATTTATAAGAGTAAATTGGTATGTATATTGCCGAGCAGACAGTTTTACATGATAACTTACGTCTGGGCCTCGTTCAGTTTGTTTGTTTTAGTTAAAATTGCACAACAGTGTGCAGCTGAAGTATATTGAACTGACGTCAACATTAAACATTAGTAAACGGTACTGGAAGCCATTTAAGATTGTTTAATCACGTGAAATCAACGATCCGCTCTGATTGGACAATTTTATTAATCAATAATTATACCCCCGTCAACACATGGTTGTCCCGTCGCGTCGCGTCCCGTACCGTCCCGTCGCGTAGCACATTTTTAATACTTTCATATCTCAAACACTTTTGAATGAATTGTTCCCAAACTTCATATACTCATAACATGTGATGACATTATGTCCCTCTACATCAGCCATCACAGATAGCCTAATTTATTACAGAATTATGGCTCTTTGTTTGACTTAGAATTTTCCACTTTAATATGGTATAATGACCTGTGAACACATTTTTTCTCAAACATTTTTGAATTGATTGTTCCCAAACTTCATGTATACGAAACAACTGATTACCTTATGTCCTTCTACATCACAAATTGTTGATGCCTAATTTATTTATTACAGAATCACTTCCTTTATTTGACTGAGTGTGTTTCACTCCATAATGAACTTCATGTGACTTTCACTTTAACACTTTTCATGGATTGTTATTACCCTAACATACTGTTCACATGTGATGATATGTTGTGTCTCTGCATTAAAGGTATTTCGATTCTGCAATTCTTTTTTACAGAACTATGTTTTAATTAAAATTTCTTTCACATTAAGATTTTAATTAACATATATTTTAGACATTTATTATTCTTGATTTTGCAAAAAAGCGGGGGTATTCATCCCAATCAGTGATAGTTCTAGTTTTCGTTAAATATCGTTTAATAACTGGAATAAACAGTTTCTGGAAATAGTTTAAAGTCGCTATCCCGCCAACAACAGTCACATTTTACAACATATGTACACTGTGTAAAGGCCTACTAACGATACGGTATATACATGGTAACTTACAAAAATGCTAATTCATTCTACGCATATTCAATTACGGGTATTTACGGGTATAATTTACCCGTAAATAATTTAGGGTGTTACTAGGCACACATGCATCAACACATTGATATATTTTGGGAAATCGGTTTTATAGTGAAATTTGGCAGTTTCTTCAACGTTCAGGGTCAACTGAACACGGTCCTGGTTTACAGATAATGAGTATATATATATGTTAGTCATAATGTTAGTCATAAATACAACTTGTTATACAAGACCGCCTGGATGAAAACTGATTATACACAATTATCTTACTTGTCTGCGATTCACAAGGCTTCCTTAAAAAACAAGACACACTGTGACAGTTTGCAAATATGTAGACTTAGTCCATTAACTTTTGAAAACGTAATAAGTCAATGACACAGTAGTATGGTTTCTGATGTCCATGATATGTTCTACATATTTAAAACTTTTTCAGGCAATTGCTGAAATCGTAATAAGTGAACGATACACCGTGAAACCATATAAAGGGGAAAACCAAATGCAGGTCGAACAAGTTATGGTACGTAAGCACAATAACCCCTATAGGTAACGTATATGTAGAGTCATAAGTCATAATACATACTTAATTACAATAACCCTCTATAGGTAATGTATAAACAGAGTCATGATTCATATATGAATACAATAACCCCTATATGTAACGTATATATACATACATAAATACAGGTAATACATAAATAGAGTCATAATGCATACTTAAATACAATAACTCTCTAAAGGTAACGTATATATAGAGTCGTGGTACATACGGAAATACAAAACAACATGTAAAGCTAATGTATATAAAGAGTCGTGGTACGTACGGAAATACAAAAATCATGTATAGCTATTGCATACGAAAACCCAATAACCCCCTATAGGTAACGTATATTTAGAGTCGTGGTACTCACGTGAATAGAATAAGTACCTATATATGATACATACATACATACGACAACACACTCTCTCTCTCTCCCTCCCTCTCTCTCTCTCTCTCTCTCTCTCTCTCTCTCTCTCTCTCTCTCTCTCTCTCTCCAGGATACGTACGTAAATGTAATATATACGAGTACAGACTCGTTATACACATAAACTAAGATAATTGCAAAACAAAACCCTCTAGGTCATGCATACGTGGTCATGCTACCCTCTATAGGTAAGGTAAATCAAATACATCTTCCAAGTAAATGCGAAACAAACTTTATTTCATTATCCACTCTTTATACTGAATTGCTCCATGTATTTCAAGGAAGGCTGGAACGCATTTATTAGTAATGGACCTTCCAAGGTTAATGCTACCGAAATCCCCATAAACTGTGCCAAAATGTTCATGCCATAGAGATTTATATCATAACTCCAAGTAGCAGCTGTGGTAAATATGTCCAAACAGAGAGTCACACTTCCCATCTGACGTGTAACAAAGGAATTAAATCAAAAACATTGATCCCACGTACATGACGTATGTCACACGTTTACACATTGATCCGACATTCATCACACATTGATCACACATTTATAACACATTCACACAATGATCACACATTCATCTCACATTCATTACTCATTCATCAAACATTCAAACATTTATCACACAGTCTCACATGTATCACATTCGCACATTAATCACACATTGATCACTTAGTGATCATACATTGATCAAATATTGATCACACAGTGATCATACATAATATTACATATTGATATTTTGGATGTCAAAGATGTGTTCCACACATTACACATTGATAACATTTTCACACATTGATCACACATTCATTTATAAACCACACATTGATCACACAGTGATCACACATTGATCGCATATGGACCACACGTTCACAGAGTGATCACACAGAATATCACATATTGACCTTTTGGATGTCAAAGATGTGTCCCGAAAATTCCACAAGATACGTCTGTTCAAATGAACTACCCAGGCTCCCCAGGAGTGAAATAACTTTAAACACATGTCAGAGACAAAATATTATATTCTCTAAACATGTTTTATCAATAAACCATAGCTTGTAAAAGCATCTTATTTATATGGAATACCTAGTTTGCACCACGGACCAAAATATATATTGAGTTGATGGTTGTTCCCTGTCAGTTTACATACACATACAATACAATACAATATAGTCTGTTAACTCATTTTAGAATTATTTTATATTTAGAATGTTGTGACTCTTGGATTTAAGAAACACTTTATTCAGTGTTGAGTAGTAACTCAGTCAGTTCTAAGAACGGATCGGGTCTCTCCACTTTTGCTAAATTAAACTTTCCATTGGTCCAATATTTTCACTGTACCCTTTTAACCCAATCCGAATGCTTCATTCATATACCAATATCACTGCACTACACTGCTTTGCACTGCTTTGCACTACACTACATTACACTGCACCAAATGTTTGTTTTCATTATAGAACCTAAGGATAAAAATCGAGTAAATGAAATTGTATCACCTACCGAAAATTACGGTAAAATCTCAAAATCTCGACAATGGAAAATTATGAATACATATTCATTGATAATTTTAGTCCACTCTTTAGGTTTCCACTTATGTGCTGATGGGTACACATATTTGTATACTGTGACTTTTCAATAATCAAAGTAATGATATGAGTCTTGTTGTCTAGGTTGAAGGAAACGTTGTTATACGAGCATTTACAAACCAGCAGCTGGGAGTCGGGAGATATAGCGGATTGTTATTTGTGGTAAGTTATGCATGTTAGTAACGATATATATATAATATGTTTTAACTTAAAGGCGGAGTTCTTGTGCTGTTAAATGGTAACTCTTATGAAAAATACACTTATTTCTACTGTGCTGTGATTGGCTTGAACAGTTATGTACATTTGTGAATTTTCATTTCCAGCAATGTCGATTATTCCAATATATTATCTTGATGTCTCTTATAAATGCACGCATTTCTTTAAGTAATTACAGTCAAGTAAATATTAAAAGATCACTTAGGAAACAAACTGGCTCTGAACATTGGTGGTCATTTAATACAGATGCATTTGAATTTAAAACAATTGGAAACTTGCGGGTTCGAATCTCCCTGGGAGCTCCACTTGTAAGTGAGGAAGTGTCGATTCTTACGGATGGCGTGAGGTGTACAGTAACGGTTCTACTGGTCTGTCTACACCACACAAAAACATCTACCGTCATGTATAACCTTACATGACTGTCCTCCTTGAATGCTACTTTCCCGTCCGATCTTTGTATATTTCTTGGAAATGACGTAGAAACACAAAACAAACAACAAAAACAATTAGAAGCTGAAATAGTAGTCTCGCAGGTTGTTTCTTCATAGAGTTGGTCTCCTTGGCAGGTTTGACTGTATTTGTATTCAATTTTTCAGGTCGTAACCCGAGGCAAGATCGTCTTCACGAAATACGAAGAACCAACCAACAAGAAAAGCAACCCTTTGTCCAAAGATCTGCAGGAAGAAATAACACCAAGTGCTCGTCTACTTGTGTTCTATATTGACAAGACCACAAACCAGCTGGTTGCCGACTCGATCAAGTTTGATGTTGAAGCAAAGTGCCGTGGAGAAGAGGTAAACACAATATTATTCTAACACGACCTCCGCAGTCTTTCATATACACAAAGAAGAGAGACAGCTATATGTTATTCTACGAAAATACAGTTGTTTAATTAATTCCCCGCGTATATTTCATCTTTTGGAAGCCATTCGCAACATCTCGTACACTGCATCGCAGCATGACTCGAATGTAATACGCAGGTTTCCATATTGGTTACGTCATATTAGCGTGACGCGCGTCAGATTCCCGCCAAAACGAATTTGCATTCAAAATCAAAGTTATCTTCAACATTTTCAATGTCATTTTGCCGATTGCTCCATCTATAGTTTATTTACGTGAAAGCAGTGATAAAACCTTCATCTGTATTGTAAATAACAAACATGCAACGCAAATCATACATCAACACGTGTGGCAAGCGGCCATATTGTTTATGTAGCAACAGCTTAGCAACAGTGCACTATTTTCATGTAACGTGGCGCTTCCAACCAATCGTGAACGCTCGGCAAATCCCGTCAATCCTCGGGATCCCGCCTCGTGTGTATCACGGCGCTTCGGTATGTTCAAAATCTTTACATTCTGTTAGCCGGAAGGCAACGGCACAGAAAAAAGTGTCACATAATTCGCCATATTCTTACAATAAAATTGTATTCTATTTTGACCATTTTGATTTGATTATTTATTTGATTCAAAGATATGGCATGTCTGGTTTCAACTGGTAAAGAGTCGCCATACCAGACATTGCAAAAATATCTATATTTTGGAAAACAATTAACCTTATTTTTATTTTTATTTATTTTAAGAAATGCACAGTTCATTTGCTTAGATCATCTACATTTTATTGATAAATATTGTCGACGAACTTATAAATAAACCCACATTACTTGCGGTGTAGCAACATGAAACTGGGATAATGGTTAAACATTGTAAACAAATAATTAAACGATATTCGCATTTCTTAATCTATTTGATAGAATTCAATTATTGTTGACAGCTTGTTTTACAATCTGTCACGTTCTTCTTTAATTAAAGATTGAACAATTTATAGTGTATGCATAATATTCGTGCCTTAAACCTTGATAACAAATGTGTTTGATGTATTTTGCAGTTGACTTTAACAACAAATAAAGACACAGTTAAACCTGGTGAAACTGGTCAACTAACGATTACAGGTATATTGCAGAAGATCGTCCTGTAAATGGGACTGTCACACTCACCCTTTATTTGCACCAGTGTTCGTTTATTGGGGCTAGGTCCTTACTGAGAATTGGGAAAATTAGCATTTGGGAACATCAACGAATATGGATTTTAAGAATTAATATGAATGATACTGAATCATGTTCTACTGGCTAAACATGTCACAAAATATGTTATAAAAGCAATAATTATATATTGGGAATTTTTTTCTTTCAGTAAGAAAAACATGATTTATGGCATTGGAAATCATTACGTGGTCCCGTCTTAATTCCATTAAGCGATAGGAAAGTTTATATACAAATTTATAATGGCTATTCCGACAAAAAAAACACGTTTAAAACAAGTTTTACTGAAAAAAATGCGATAACCTGTTTGTTTAAAATTACCTAGTAATGTTTTAATTTTACAATATGCAAACTTTTAAAGCCGAAATTAAGGTTTTATTTCATACCCCAGCATACCTCTCTTTCGCTTCTTGGAGATGGGGTCGGATGGGGTATGAAAGTTAATACTCAGACCACAGTAATGGGGTGCCGAATTTCGATCGCAAAAATAGCCAACTATAAAGGAACACTGCGTGATACATATAAGGCACTAATTAAACGATGTACGTTGCTGGTCTCTACCCAGGAAAAGTGGGTGGTCTGCCTCCACCACAAAAAATCGACCGTCATATATAACCTTACATTTGTTGAAAATGACGTAAAACACATACAAACAAACAAAAAATAATTAAAGTATAACTGTGTGTTGTACTTTTTACAACTTGTTTTCTTATACATGTATATGGATGACAAAAGGGGTGTTCACATCGCAGGTTTCCTCCCAGTATATCGAGACCCTTCGAAGAATTCTACCTCGCAATGGTGCATTTATTGATTTTCATGAAAATGCTTTCTGTCAACAATCGGTGAACGTAAAATAAATGCGGTTTACATATTTGCAAAAGCAACGTTTATTTTGAAATTATGTTGTAGAAACAAACTGTTCTTTTGGACAATATGATTGGAATAGAATAATGGTAAGAAACAACAACACAAAACACTCTCTATATAGAGTATTAACATATAAAATGTTCTTGGATTATATATCATAATCATAAATCTCATATACACTAGTGGAAATATATATATATAACTTTACGTCAATGGCGTCACGTATGTACGCTTTGTGCCGTCATGTGACGCTATAGGTTATGTGATCAACAGAATCACGCATGTTCATTTTATTATCGAATTAATTAAGCGAAGATCATGTATAATGCTCGGCAGATTTCATATTTTCAAACTCGTTAAATAAATTCAATGATAAAATCGCACTCGTGGAAGATCCTCTATGACGTTCCGTAGTCGGTTGTTTGCGTTGCAAATATGAATTGCTTCTGATCATGAGAGATCAAGTCGAAATTCGTTTTCTCTATATGATTATGCCTTTTACATTTTGTTGATGCATTTATTGTCATTGTCTAGTAAATAATAGTAACATATCTTCTGTAAAGGTTCACCGTTAATGCATGTTGGCCTG
>JAWPHD010021203.1:0-29021 GCA_037043455.1 Cyrtodaria siliqua | reverse complement strand
CACAAATGTCTAAACTTCAGATAACTATAATTCATCCTGTTATTTGATTGCATTGAATTAGGATTGCTTACATGATATGTCAATGCTTTTAATCACGAGAAACGTGTAGAAGGAAGGAACATAAAACTTGTGCAAATAGGAAAACAATAATATATAAGGATGATATGAATAATAAAATAAATTAATGCTTGAAATTGATAATACGATTGAGTGGTTTATAAATGAATGGCAGGATATACAACAATATATTAATGCAATGATAATGAGTCAATGAAGAAGTTAAGGATATGTTAGTACAGTGATTTTGGAAGGGTGAGATGGTGGATGGATGGTAAATAAAATTGACTAAGTATTGTGTTAATGGATAAGTGGATGGATGGTTGAAAGGGTGAGTGGTTCCATTTTGGTAGGTTGGATATGTGGATGGGTTTCTGGATGGTAGGGTGTGTAGTGTAATAGACTCTATATAGTATTTGATTGCATATATTACCTAAAGGGTTGGTAATACAGACTTTTTATTGTATATGTAATGGGATTATATCATGGATATAATGATTGATGTATATAGATGGGCATATGAAATGAATTTTAGTCAAATATTTATTAAGAGACCACTAATGGGACAAGCAAAGTTGTTCTCTGAATACAGATGCATTTTAAATAAACAACAACAATACACTCGGGAACTTAAATGGTGTATAGTCTAAGAGCAGTTGGTATTTTAATAGAGGCGGTGTTCACATTCAAATGCTTTATAGTTATAATATCAACGTATATCAACGGATGTTGTTGATATGATCTTTTTTTATTTCGCTTTATATTTGTTTTCCCCAAACACATTGATTACGCGAAAACTATAAGAGCTATCAGGTCAAACCTTAGCATAGCTCTCCTTTTACCTCAAAAATGGGCATTTGTATATTCCGACATTCATAAAAGCTGAATTTCAAGGTTACCATATCTAAAATCTTTGAAAATGGTCTTTTCAAGATGCATAAATCATTTTACAAAATGTGGTTAGTTTGGCCTTCATTGTTTAGACATAAAAGTAAATTGTGTGAACCATATTTTAAAATAAGATTCTTTAAAGATAGAAACTTGAAACGTGGAATATAATGATCTTTGTGTCTTATTTGTAGACATGTTTAAAAGTGATAATAACCGTCGGTTTATGCAAAGTGTTTGTGGCAAATGGTAAACAGCATACGAAAGCTAGAATACTAGTCGACCTTAAAAACGAAGGTCAATATTAGCTGAGATTTGCTTTAAGAGCCTTAAAAGACAGAACATATTTAAGTGTTTAAAAGTGTGTCTTGTTGCTATTGTATTGCTTTACCATATAACTATTTGGACGAATTATAATCACCTTGTAAAAATAAATGAAGTTCAAGGTGAATGGACATTAATGGGTTCTGTCTGGTCAGATCAGGGTCAGCTCCCCAGAACTGTAAACAAGTTACAATAATGAATGATTGCTGGGATCCATCAAACACTAATTAATCCGAGTTCTTGATTATTCAAAAGCATGTACATTTAAACTTTATTTCAGAGTGATTTTGCATATATTGTTTTCTTTCTAAAACTATGGAATCTTTAATTAAATAACTGTTGAGAGAAAAATGATATCATGTTTTGGTGATAGTAATGAGAAAAAAAAGGTTTTGTTTTGTCTACAAGATTCGAACACGTACTACCATATTTCAAAACTATTTTAGAACAGGGTCTTACGCTCTGGTCTACCAATTGCACCACTGAGCCTATTTATGATTTTCAGTAAAATAATATTTTTTAAGGAACATGTCAACAAAATGCAACATTTACTTGTCTCTACCCTTGTTGGGAGCAAATGTTGATTATAAGTCTATGCAAAAGATGTGACCTCTGGGGCGGGGCCAGGATTGACCTCAAGGTCACCATTTGAATAAACTTGATAGAACACCATAATCTGATGCTACATGTAATATATGAGAGCTATGTGCCTTGTGGTTTCAGAGAAAAAAACTGTTATACCGGTAAGTTGTTCCCTATATAAGTTGTTGACCCTGTGTACTTCATTTGTATACTTTATATAGTCTTGGCGATCATTAATAGAGAAAACTGTCAACATATGTTCAATGGTTCTTGAAAAAAAGCTGTTTGACCATATATGGTAATGGTGGCCATCTTGGACCTTATTCGTATAAATTTGACAGCTTTGACCTCAGGATCATCAATGTGAAGTTTGGCAAGCGGTTTATGCAAAGACATCATTTAAGCAAAAGTTAACGGACGGACGTTGATGTCTCTTTAAGCTAGAGAGATGTCTCTTTAAACTCTAGAGATATGACTCTTTTAAGTTAGATCAATGTCTCTTTAAGCTAAAGAGATTTCTCTGTAAACTAGAAAGTGGTCTCTTTAAGCTACACAGATGTCACTTTAAGCTAGAAAGATGTCTCTTTAAACTAGAGAGATGTCTCTTTAAACTAGAGTGATTTCTCTTTAAACTAGAGATATGTCTCTTTAAGCTGCTAGAAAGATGTCTCTTTAAACTCTAGAGATATGTCTCTTTAAGTTAGAGAAATGTCTCTTTAAGCTAGAGAGATGTCTCTGTAAACTAGAAAGGTGTCCCTTTAAGCTACAGAGATGTCCCTTTAAGCTAGAAAAATGTCACTTTAAACTAGATAGATGTCTCTTTAAACTAGAGAGATGTCTCTTTAAACTAGAGTGATTTCTCTTTAAACTAGAGAGATGCTTCTTTAAGCTACATATATGTCCATTTAAGCTAGAAAGATGTCTCTTTAAACTAGAGAGATATCTCTTTAAACTAAAGATATGTCTCTTTAAGCTAGAGAGATGTTTCTGTAAACTAGAAAAATGTCTATTTAAGCTACAGAGATGTCTCTTTAAGCCAGAAATATGTCTCTTTAAACTAGAGAGATGCCTCTTTAAAATATAGTGATTTCTCTTTAAACTAGAGAGATGTCTCTTTAAGCTACAAGTATGTCCCTTTAACCTAGAAAGATGTCTCTTTAAACTAGAGAGATGTCTCGTTAAACTAGAGAGATGTCTCTTTAAACTAGAGTGATTTCTCTTTAAGCTAGAGAGATGTGTCTTTAAGATAGAGAGATGTCTCTTTAAGCTATAGAGATGTCCCTTTAATTAGAAATATGTCTCTTTAAACTAGAGAGATGTCTCTTTAAGCTAGAGTGATTTCTCTTTAAACTAGAGAGATATATGTTTAAGCTGCTAGGGATATGTCTCTTTAAGCTAAAGAGATGTCTCGTTAAACTCTAGAGATATGTCTCTTTAAGTTAGAGAAATGTCTCTTTAAGCTAGAGAGATGTCTCTGTAAACTAGAAAGATGTCTCTTTAAGCTACAGAGATGCCCATTTAAGCTAGAAAGATGTCTCTTTAAACTAGAGAGATGTCTCTTTAAACTAGAGAGATGTCTCTTTAAACTAGAGTGATTTCTCTTTAAACTAGAGAGATGTCTCTTTAAGCTACATATTTGTCCCTTTAAGCTAGAAAGATGTCTCTTTAAACTAGAGAGATATCTCTTTAAATTAGAGAGATTTCTATTTAAACTAGAGAGATGTCTCTTTAAGCTAGAGAGATGTCCCTTTAAGCTAGAGATAGGTCTCTTTAAGCTAGAGAGCTGTCTCTTTAAGCTAGAGAGATTAAGGATTTAAAGGAGCCAAATTATTATTTCTGTAAGCTAGTGTTATAATTGTATTGTGTGGTTGCTTGTTCCAGAGGATTGCAACTTCATATGCATTTGGTTCATGAGAACTTGTTCATAGTTCAAAATATAAAACGCAATGTAATTCTGCCAACAACAAAAATGGATATGTTTTAAATGCTGTAATCATGTGATTGTTGCATTAAGCGCTTCAAGTTACTTGCTTAGAAATTATATTTGTTTCCATTATTCCATGTCAATTGTCTAATTCACATTAATATTATTTTTTTTCCATTACATCATAAACTGGTTGCATTTGATCATATGAAGATAAAAATGTGTTGATTCAACATGATAACTATCAAATTTTTATTTCTGAATGACCCTCACAAGGTGTACAATTCCTAACATACTCCGTACAGCTGCATTGTCCCATGAGAGAGGTGCTAACCTTAACGTGAGCCACTGACCGTGTAGAAATAACATAATTGACCTTGGATACGCAAACATTAACCTCAGTTTTGAAGCCATGACTAAATTAGACCCAAGGGACCAATTTATCTTAGGCCAGGCCAGGACAGGCTAATGAGGCCAAACCATGTTTCAGTGTATGCCGCTTACAGACGCCGGGAGCCAACCAAACCCGGGTCATTATTGACCCCACTTTGGGTTCATGTGGTGTCGTATTCTACACATGTCAAATGACCTTACCGTGGGTTCACGTTAGGTCAATTGTGTGTATAACTACCAAGACATACACCTCTAGTGAAAGAGACATTTTGAAGTCGGTTACAGTTGATGGACTTGACAGACTGCGGGAGATATTAAACGTATATGACTTAGTTTTGTTTAGTGATTTCAATCTATGTGAATTAGTTTTGTTAGCGTGTAACTTTTTATGACAGGATCGGGCCATGGGTTTATGTCGGACCGTTTTTAGACGCGCTAACTTGGTCGTAAACCCAGCCATTAACGGCATACACTGAAAAATGGCTTGGCCTAACTAGCCTGGCCTCATTGGCCAGGCCTGGCCTGGCCTAAAACTTGTTTACCTTAATTGTTATTGTTCCAGGTCATTGTCCTTAGTCAGGTCGATTGACCAACTTCACAATGAGGGGCATTTACAAAGGTCTAAACTTCAGATAACTATATTTTATTGCATTGAATTAGCATTGGTTATGATATGTCAATGCTTAACGTGTAGAAGGAAGAAACGTAAACTTGTGCAAATGGGAATACAATAATATATAAGGATGATATGAATAATAAAATAAATTAATGTTTGAAATTGATAATACGATTGAGTGGTTTATAAATGAATGGCAGGATATACAGCAATATATTAATGCAATGATAATGATTCAATAAATAAGTTAAGGATATGTTGGTACAATATTTTTGGAAAGGTGAGATGGTGGATGGATGGTAAATAAAATTGAATAGGTAGTGGGCAAATGGATAAGTGGATGGATGGTTGAAAGGGTGAGTGGTTCCATTTTGGTAGGGTGGATGGGTTGCTGGATGGTAGGATGTGTAGTGTAATATACTCTATATAGTATTTGATTGCATATATTACCTAAGGGGTTGGTAATACATACTTTTTATTGTATATATAATGAGATTATATCATGGATATAATGATTGATGCATATAGGTGGGCAGATGAAATGAACTTTAGTCAAATATTTATTAAGAGACCACTAATGGGACAAACAAATACAGGGGCATTTTCAATAAAAAAACACACAATACACTTGGGAACTCAAATGGTGTATAGTCTAAGAGCATGTGGTATTTTAATAGAGGCAGTGTTCACATTCAAACGTGCTTTATAATTATGATAGCAACTGATATCAACAGATGTTGGTTGATATGATCTTTTTTATTTCCCTTTGAATTTGTTTTCCAGAACCACATTGATTACGCGAAAACTATAAGAGCTATCAGGTCAAACCTTAGCATAGCTGTCCTTTTACCTCAACAATGGGCATTTTTATATTCTGACATTAAAAACTGAATTTCAAGGTTACCATATCTAAAATCTTTGAAAATGGTCCTTTGGTGACAATTTTCAAGGTGCACAACTCATTTTACAAAATTTGGTTGGTTTGGCCTTCATTGTTTAGTTATAAAAGTAAATTATGCGAACCATATTTAAAAATAAGATTAATGTAGGATATAATGACCTTTGTGTCTTATTTGAATAGATTTTCACATGACCAAGACACGTTGAAAAGTGGTAATAACCGTTGGTTTATGCAACGTGTTTGTGGCAAATGTTAAACAGCACATGAAAGTTAGAATACTAGTCGACCTTAAAAACGAAGGTCAATATTAGATAGCTGTGATTTGCTTGAAGAGCCTTAAACAATGAAAATATTTAAGTGTTTAAAAGCGTGTCCTGTTGCTATCGTATTGCTTTACCATATAACTGTTTGGCCGAATTATAATCACCTTGTAACTCTAAATGTAGTTCAAGGTGATGGGACATTAATGGGTTCTGTCTGGTCAGATCAGGGTCAGCTCCCTAGAGTTGTAAACAAGTTACAATAATGAATTATTGCTGGGATCATCAAACCACTATTAAATCCGAGTTCTTTATTATTCTAAAGCATGTACATTTAAACTTTATTTCAGAGTGATTTTGCATATATTGTTTTCTTTCGAAAACTATGGAATCTTTAATTAAATAACTGTTTAGGGAAAAATGATATCATGTTATGTTGATAGTAATGAGAGAAAAAAAAAGAGTTTTGTTTTGTCTATAAGATTCCATATTTCAAAACTATTTTAGAACAGGGTCTGCCGCTCTGGTCTACCAATGGCACCACTGAGCCAATTTATGATTTTCAGTAAAATAATATTTTTAAGTCAACAAAATGCAACATTTACTTGTCTCTACCCTTGTTGGGAGCAACTGTTGATTATATGTCTATGCAAAACATTGTAACCTCTAGGGCGGGTCCAGGTTTGACCCCAGGGTCACCATTTGAACAAACTTGATAGAAGATCAAAAGCTGATGCTACATGTAATATATGAGAGCTATGTGCCTTGTGGTTTCAGAGAAAAAAAAGTTTTACCGGTAAGTTGTTCAAAAAATCTGTTTTGTTGACCCTGGGAACTTCATTTGTACACTTTATACAGTCTTGGCGATCATTAATGAAGAAAAACTGTCAAAATATGTTCAGTGTTTTGACCATATATGGTAATGGCGGCCATCTTGGATGTCGCATTGTCCTAATTCGTATAAATTTGACAGCAATGACCTCAGGATCATCCATGTGAAGTTTGGTTAAAATCAGCCAAGCGGTTTATGCCATTTATGCAAAGATGTCTCTTTAAGCTAGAGAGATGTCTTTTTAAACTAGAGATGTCTCTTTAATGTAGAGAGATGTCTCTTTAAACTCTAGAGATATGTCTCTTTAAGTTAGAGAAATGTCTCTTTAAGCTAGAGAGATTTCTCTGTTAACTAGAAAGATGTCACTTTAAGCTAGCGAGATGTCTCTTTAAGCTAGAGAAATGTCTCTTTAAGCTTGAGATATGTCCTTTTAAGCTAGAGAGATGTCTCTTTAAACTAGAGAGATGTCTCTTTAAGCTAGAGATATGTCCCTTTAAGCTAGAGAGATGTCCCTTTAAGCTTGGGAGATGTCTCTTTAAGCTAGAGAGATGTCTCTTTAAACTAGAGAGATGTCTCTTTAATCTAGAACGATGTCTCTTTAAGCTATAGAGATGTCCCTTTATGGAGAGATGTCTCTTTAAGCTGGAGAGATGTCCTTTTGAGCTAGATAGATGTCTCTTTAGATGTCTCTTTAAACTATAAAGATGTCTCTATAAGCTAGCGATATGTCCCTTTAAGCTAGAGAGATGTCCCGTTAAGCTAGCGAGATGACTCTTTAAACTAGAGATATCTCTTTAAGCTAAAAACAACGACAACAAAAAAGGCATTTATTGAGGGAAAATCTTGATTTACTTTGCATTTATTAGCTGCATAAACTAGCATCATGGACTTTATAGGTATATGCTAACATACAATTGTATGTTGATTTTAAATATAAAATCATACGTTAATTCATTATGTCTTTTTATACAGATAAATACAGTACTTCTTGTGTGTATCAACTTTGCCAACAAGTGCATGGCCAGTAATGACCACATACTGCGATAATTGCCCATTAATCTGCAACACTAGCATGCTTCCCTGTCACTCACATTTGGTGGTTTAATAGACTGTTATACATGCATAATTGATTCTAATAGTTTTAAGTTTCATGATTCAGAATGCAATTAGCCAGCCATATGCAGGTTCATGAATAAACAGATATAATCTAGAAAAATAAAAAATAAACACAATTGTATGAGCCAATATATATAGATACATGTATATATGTGTATATGAACTGAATATGTTTCTATTGTGTTATAATTGCATTGTGTGGTTGCTTGTTCCTGAGGATTGCAACTTCATATGCATTTGGTTCATGCGAAGTTGTTTAAAGTTCAAAATATAAAACGCACTGTAATTATGCCAAGAACAAAAAGGAATATGTTTTAAATGCTATAATCATGTGATTGTTGCATTAAGCGCTTTAAGTTACTTGCTTAGAAATTATGATTGTTTCCATTATTTCATGTCAATTGTCTATTTCACATTAATAAAATCTTGTTTCCATTACATCATAAACTGGTTTCATTTTATCATATGAAGACAAAAATGTGTTGCTTCAAATTGTCTATTTCACATTAATAAAAACATGTTTCCATTACATCATCAACTGCATATGAAGACAAAAATGTGTTGCTTCAACATGATAACTATCAAATTATTATTTCTGAATGACCCTCAAAAGGTGTACAATTCCTAACATACTCCGTACAGCTGCATTGTCCCATGAGAGAGGTGCTAACCTTAACGTGAGCCACTGACCGTGTAGAAATAACATAAATGACCTTGAATAGCAAGTTTTGAACCCATGACTCCTTGGCCTGACCTAAACTAGCCCCAAGGGACCAACTTATCTTAGGCCAGACCAGGCCAGGCCAGGACAGGCTAATGAAAGCCATGTTTCAGTGTATGTCGAAGCAAAGTTCAAATTGGATTTAATGTGAACATTATCTTGATACCAATCTGTGAAGGGATATTCCTATCATTGCTGCCAAAACAACATTGACAGCTTAACAACATTCATTCTCTTTATGGACTACTCGGAGATTAATTAATCAAGAACATTTGTTTATGTGAATCATTATTCTTTCAAGAAAGGGAGACGTCATGGACTTCTTACAATCATTGATTATTAGCTTCGCTCCTCCTCTCTATCTGTCAATCATACATTGCAGGCTTATGCCTCTCATACCATGCTGGTTAGTTCCTATCTTTAGCTTGTGTAGTAAACATCATAACATAACTCCGTGTCTCTCTTTATTATACTATACTAGTATAAACACCCACTCATTAATAATATATATCAGAAGATATCACACCACCCTGCAAGTAAACAAATTGTTAAAAATAAAACAGTCAGGTTAAACTAGTTTGAAAGGTTAATAGGTACTTTGGAGGGTTAATTTTTACTTCTAGGTGCAGGATACGCTGGTACCTACAGAGTTTGGTACTTCAATATATATTCAACAGGCGAGACTAAAATTAGTTGGACGATTGCCATTTAGACTGATCTACTTACAGGACGTGGTCGAGAACTGGGTAGACTAGCATAAATGAAAATATTTGAACCACTTGAAGTCGAAGATAACATTCCATTTGTTTGAGAAAGTGTTATATGTGACTGATAAGCGGTATCGTATACCATTCACGTTTTGACTGCAAATTGTAGGTTAGTTGGTCATATATTGTATACATTATGTACTTTCTCACAGTTGAAACAGATACAACGGCGGTGAGAAATATAGCTGGTTAATGAAAGAAACCCGCCAAATAACGGCAAGATTACACTACAAAACCGTCTATCAAAACTTTTTTTAGGTGTTCAGGTCATATACTAATGTACATATGACGTTTATTCACCGGTCTGAAAATACCCGTGATTGAGTATGATGAGTTGGTAACTTTTAATTCGACGCTCCATTTTCGGGGTTTGACCTGGCTGGTTAAAACCGTTCATGTTGTGTCTAGAATTTGGATTCTCACATATGTAAGCTATATTCCTCGTCGTCAGTAGGTTTACAAACGGTGTACATGTAATGTTGCCTGTTGGCGGGATAGCTATATTAAACTCTGGTTAAATTCAAACGTATTATTAAAAACAAAACGAAAAACCGATGAAAAATTGATTTCAGTTATTAAATTGGGATTACGTCGCAGCCAACACAATAAAGGTAATCCTTAATGGAGCCTCAATGAATAAACATTTCAGACCCTCCTTCATGGAGCTGATATAACATGAACAAACAGTTCAGACCCACCTTTCGCAGATCCAACATCAATAAACATTCAAACCCACCTTTCGCAGATACAACACGAATAAACAGTTCAGACCCACCTTTCGCAGATTCAACATAAATAAACCGTTCAGACCCACCTTTCGCAGATCTAACACGAATAAACAGATGACATCCGCCTTTCGCAGATCCAACATAAATAAACAGCTCAGCCCACCTTTCGCAGATCCAAAATAAATAAATAGTTCAGACCCACCTTTCGCAGATCCAACACAAATAAACAGTTCAGACCCACCTTTCATAGATTCAGCATAAAAAAACTGTTCAGACCTACCTTTCATAGATTCAACACAAATAAACAGTTCAGACCCACCTTTCATAGATTCAACATAAATAAAGAGTTCAACCTCTTTCATGAAGCCCAAAAACATTTCATAACCTCTTTCAAGGAGTTATCACGAATAAACATTTCAGACCCACCATTCAGGACCAAGCAGAAATAAACAGTTTACATCCCCCTGCTGCACGGAACCAATAGGAATAAACAGTTAACACCCCGCCCCGCCCCCGCCCCCGCCCCGCCCCCCCGCACCGCCCCCGCCCCGCCCCCCCCCCCCCCCCCGCCCCCCGCACCCCCATCACCCAGGGGCAAGTCTTCCGGTCAGTTCAGCGGCTGGAAGTTGTAACAACAAATTGGGAGGCTGAAAGTTATTGGCATTAAGACGGACAATGACAAGGAGGTTATATAAGAAATTAGAACACTCTGCTCCAAAGAACAAAAACGTTATAAGAATTTAACGCACTTTAACACATTTTTCGGTACATGTATTTAAGAGGCAACTGATCTTGACACAGGGTCAGTTGGAGGGTGATACGTACTGTAATAAGAAGATCAATAACCTGTAATGTTATATATGAAATTTGAACACTCTACTCCAAAGGACTACAAAGTTATAAGAAGCTTAACGCCAACCTAACCAAAACCTCAGCCAAAACCTTAACCAAAATCTTAATCAAAACCTTAACGCTAACATATTGCATTGTAACTTTCTTGTCCATGGGAGTAGAATGTTCAAATGTTATATATAATCTCCTGGTCATTGTTTTTCCTATCGCCAATAGCTTCCAGCCATCCAACTGACCCTGGGTCGGAGTCAAGGTCACTTAAATACATGTACCGTCAATATTTGCGTTGAAATTTGGTGACGGTACATGTGTTTAAGTGACCTTGACTCGGACCCAGGGTCAGTTGGAGGGTGGAAGTTATTGGCATTAAGATGGACAATGGCCTGGAGGTTATATATGAAATTTGAACATTCTACTCCCAAGGACAAAAAAGTTATAATACAATATGTTGACGCCGTCGAGCCCGCCAACATTAGCGGCGCCTATGTCTCGCGTTTTTTCAAAAGGGGAGACAAAAACTCTCAATTTTTAAAAAGTAGGAGTATCATTACTCATTCTCATTAACAATCTTGAGTATTATTTGCGTATGTATAGTCCCACGGAACAGTTTCATTCGATATTTGCATTACGAACATTGTTCTAAGCATATATATCTTATATTAAGAACAAAGTTTATTAAGTGTTTTACTTAACTTCAAGTAAATATGATTGTTTTTCTCTTTTCAAATTTATATATTTGCTAAATTAATTAACATCCAGTTTTTAATGTACAAACTATTCAACAATGGTTTTACTCAGAACGTGTTCCTTGTTACTCATTCATTTTGAATATAATGAGTAAATACTCCTTGCAGTAAAAAAATATCTACATACTCCAACACATGAGACTGCACGGATAACAATGTAGTTATTTTGTGTTTTACAAGTAACAGACTGTGTCCCTTTAAATAGAATAATTATTTTTGATTTAATTTAGGATATATTAAAACTTGTTTGTCAAATTAAGTGCTAAACCTTTGAATATAACATTTGCTTTATTGTCATTATCATTGAATTCATTATTGTCATTTAATCATTATTGTCATTATCATTGAATTCATTATTGTCATTAAATCATTATTGTCATTATCATTGAATTCATTATTGTCATTATCATTGAATTCATTATTGTCATTTAATCATTATTGTTATTATCATTGAATTCATTATTGTCATTTAATCATTATTGTCATTATCATTGTATTCATTATTGTCATTATCATTGAATTCATTATTGTCATTTAATCATTATTATCATTATCATTGAATTCATTATTGTCATTAAATCGTTATTATCACCATTATTGTCATGAAACCATTTTTGTCATGAATCATAGTTTGTTACAATAAATGAGTTAACTAGAGAGAGATTTGTATTCTATTTTGCAATCATCAAGTCACATGGAAATGTATGCCAAAAAAGTTATTTTCATTTGGGTGTAATTATCAGCTGTCAGCTGGTCTGTTCATAACATGACAAACCTTTATACGTATCAGAAATGTGGGGTGAAATTAATGAATATGTGTTGCTGCTAGTATGAAAGAGCAGTTAAAACTTAACAATACTGGCTACTTCAAATACATAATAAACTGTATTTTTAAAATTCCGCTAAAATGTTAAAACTTCCGCTAAATGTTATAAATCTTACGCTAAATGTTAAAAAACGTCCGCTAAATGTTAAAAATTTACTAACCATTAAATGTTATAAATTTTAACATTTAGCGTTTAGTGGAATCCGTAAACGTTAAATGTCAGAAGTCAGAATAATATTGTGTAAAGAATCGAATTGTATAACAGTGCTGTTTAAATGACTCGACGATGGCGTTATGAAAGAAACCACATACCATACTTTCAGTAACAGCTTATTCGTATTGCTGCTGCTGCTACTGCTGTTGTTGTTGTTGTTGTTAGCCATATAGTCTCTATATCACCGTAGGGTTTTATACACAGATTATATACTGAAGGTAATCGTGTAACTGTTCTTGTTCACCTTTTGGACATTTTGGGCAATACTTTGCACGTACCGAGAATAACAATACGGCAGTCCAAGGAACAGAGTGTTCTCATTTTGCCAACCTTTAAATTTAGGTAAAAATGTAAGGGAAAGAGGGTTCCAAATGAGAGTCTTTTGTTATGGTTTTACAATATAATTATTTGGCGCTTATTGTTCAAACTGTGTATACTCTACGGTGAAAAATTAGGCTACCTTGGAAAATAAAATAAAATGAAAGTAGCTTTTTATTCCCATTTTATTCAAGTTTGTAAAAATGTCATAACTACGAACATTATTCTTTAGCTTTTTATTACCATTGTATTCAAGTTTGAAAGAATAACTTACCTTTATAAACATTATCAGCATGCAAAACTGGCAGATTATTATTATTTTATTTAGTCTTGAAAATATATGTTTTCTTCTATACAAAAAGTAAAATAATCTTAGTTGTTCTGCAACAATTGTAGTCAAGTCACATCCTTCAACACATGTTTTTTTCTAAAGAATTGACAGGGACCAAGGGAAGAATCGCAGCCCGAAACACTAACTGTTAAAATGTCTATCCAGCCAACAACAGCCACATTTTACAAAATATATGTACACCGTTTCTAAACCGAGATATATATAATTTACTTATTATGAGAATCCAAACTCCGTAGACAGGTGCGTAGCTACGTATAAGCTCTGTAGGTCCGGGCCTGCACACTAATTAAAACAAAATGACGGAAAATGAAAGTAAACAATAGAATAGTATCTAATAACATTTCAGTTCTATACTAAATAATATCAATGGAGTCACGTTTATTGTTTTTCTGCCACTGCTCTTAATGATGTGAGCGAGATGGCACCTGACACAATGCAGGGGTCATGATGAAGACCTTTAATGAGCATGAACAAAAAATTACACAATGAATATGAATGGGGGGGGCGGGGGTCCTACCTCTCTGCATGTGACGGTGTGTTTGCAGTGGTTGTTTTCTACCCCAGCAACCACACGGGGAGTGTGTGTTTGAAATACAGGGTATTGTTATTTGAAATACATGGTATTGTTATTAAAAAATTCCATCAATTTCTACATCAATCCGCTCATGGAACTTATTTTGGGGCTCATTCAGTTTATTTATTTTTTATAGATAGATAGATTCTTTATTTTTCTATTGATTTCTTTCTCTATATATGCCATATGCTAGAATGAAATACTTGATTTAATGCCCTAAATTGTGTTTAAAATGCAATTGCATCGAAATGGTTTTCATTGTCACAGGTTGGATATCACCACTGAATTCAAATTGAGGAAGTACCTTAAGTATTATTTAATTTAATTTAATATATCATGTACATTATAATTAATTTCATTGTGTACATAAACTATATGTTAATATATTACTTTTCATAATTTTAATGATCTACTGTTCTTTGTGATTGATTTATTTGTCTCTAGTTGTTGTATTTGTTCATTGAATTGAAAATGTTATTTTAATTTCTGTACATTAATAGTTCTCTGTATACTTGTATTCGTTCATTATTACATGTTATTGCGCACTGCACATTTACAAATTAAATGTAATATTAATAATAATAATAATAATAATAATAATATTATTATTATAATAATAATAATAATAATAATAATAATAATAAAATAATAATAATAATAATAATAATAATAATCAATCTCTACCCAGATTACAGTGCAATGCGTGGAGATTGAATAATAATAATAATTATAATAAAAATAATAATAATAATAATAATAATATCTTTATTTCAAGAGGATTACATATTTGACTAGTAACGTCACCGAGGCCGAATGGTTAACGTTATTTGGCTATTAACAAATATTTGGTTCCTATTAATGTACAAGAATCAAAATGACATTTCAACAACGTCATGTTGCGTTGTAAACCTTCGACTCTCACCGCTGCGGGTTCGAATCCCATTGGGAGCTCAACTTGTGAGGAAGTGTCGATTCTTACGGATGGCGGGAGGCAGTACTGGTTCTACTTAGGAAAAGTGGATGGTCTGCCACCACCACAAAAAAAATCGACCGTCATATATAACCTTGTATGTGTTGAAAATGACGTAAAATACCATACAAACAAACATTTTTGGCTAGTAGCCAGTCTAACATATGGTCCTCAAACAAAACAGAATATATTTACAGTATAAACAAACGTGATTAAAACAATGGTACAAAAAAAGACTAAAATATGTCTAAAAACGTCATGATTTTTCTAAAATGTTAGTATATGTGATAAATGGATTAAAATGTGTTTAACCGATTAATATGCTTAACCCTTTCGCCGCCAAATATCAAATGTCGTCTGCTAAAATTTGAATTTAAACCTTCCGGTAATATTTTATATAAAAAGTGTTTGGGAAAGCATTTTTACTGAGTGGCGAACATTGTAACCCTGATCAGCCTACATATAGTGTACACTGGTCGTAAAATCAATGTTTTTGACTGTGGCGGCGAAAGGGTTCATATGATTAATACCAGTTTGATAAAAGCATTAAAACAAACAACTGTTTTAAAATGATGGTACATATTAAAATAATCAGTATATATACACTATTAAAACTGCTGCTAATGACTTTAAGATATTGATATCATAAGATACACATTTATAAAAGGAATAAAGGCGATATGCGTGAAATTAATGCACGTATTGCTGAATGATACTTGTCGACACAAAAACCTCACTAAACCTGATCGTTTTGAAAGTGTATTTAGGTTAAGTTAAAGGGGGTTATTCAGTTAAAGAGGATATAAAGAGAGTGAAATGCACATTATATTTTATGAAAAATTGTGGATTTTAGCAATGAAATAAAAGTGGTATTTTATACGTGTGAAATATAGTTTTATTTTTTCACTGCCGGAACTACACCTTTTTTTTTCAAAAACTACTCTCTTTTTTTCTTTTTTTTTGAAAATTGCAATAAAAGTTATATCATTGGATTGGAAATAACTTAACTAAGAAGAGTCGTAGATTATTGAAATCGGTAAAGTAGTTTAGAAGTTATGGGGAATTAAAAACAGCAATTTTATCGTACAAAGCCAATGACGTCGTCAAATTTGTATTTATTTTTCTGCAAAGTGCGGTAAACTTTGATTTTAAAGCATAAAATAAAAAGAAAATGTGTTGTTTTGTCGTGAATAACAGATTTTATTTCATCTCGAAGTGATTGTTTTTATTATATATATAAAGTTTTCACACTTCTCGATGAAATAAAATCTGTTATTCACTCCAAAATAACAAATATCCGCTATATATTCTGGGTATTAAAGGGACACACGACAATCGTAAGTATGAAATTAGCGTCACATTTTATTTATCCAGTATCATTTTTACTTTAAACCTGCTTGCATATAATTAAAATAAAATTGTGGGTTTCCTTTTTTCGAATTATTGTACCATATGTGTATCTATATTATTGGTGAAATATAATCAACAGTTAATAATACACAAAAACAAATGCAAGTTATGTTGACAAACTAAATGGCCATGTGTCCCTTTACACAATTCACCAAACACAGTTCTTTACGTTTATCAATGAAGGCATATACCATCACTTAATAAGTAAATACACTAATTTTGAAAAGTTGTCACAATTGGCAATCGTGGTTTATTTGAACCCAAATTTATTTTGAAATACTGTATTCTCTTCTTCTGACATTGTAAAGAGTAAAAAAAAGGAAATTAAAACCCTAAATATTTTATATCATATATGCTCCGATAACTCGATGAGTTTTGGGATCAATTAAAAAACAAAACAACTACAGTTCCTCCGAGGCCGGGATGATAAAGACGCTGCGTTTGAAACCCTTTCGCCTCTCACCGCTGCGAGTTCTAATCCCACTGCGAGCTCGACTTGTAACTGAGAAATTGTAGATTCTTACGGATTGCCGGAGGTATACAGTACTGATTCTACCCAGGAATAAGTGGGTGGTCTGCCTCAACCATGAAAACAATTGACCGTCAAATATAGCCTAAAATGTGCTAGAAATGACGTACAAAAGGAAAGAAAAGAGCAAGAAAAGAAAACACTACATATATCACATTCTGTTAAGACAAACATGTTTATGTATAACGATTATCAACTGTAGAATAAACAAAACGAGCATGCTTACCAAGTTGTGCTTCTTGCATGGTTCCATCGACTACGCTTGTTACAAAGAATTCAATCTCCTCCACAGTTAGAGCCTCCCCATCTCGTTTTTTCATAATGATATCAGACACTCGCAGTGTACATCCATCTTGAAGCTTCGACATTGTTATGCTTATATTGTCAACCAATGACAGACACAATGTCCGTTTAGTGTATTTGTGTGTGTATCGTTCTATCGACTTCGTATACTCATACACTTTCAATTCCAAAACACGAAATGAGGGATCCCGAACGTGATGGCGCATGCTATGCTAGCGAGACATAACTACTGCGACGCTACTTTATTTGCGTATATTTTTGTTTGTTTACCCTTACCATTTATCAGCATTTTCCAAGATACGACTAATGGTTTAAAGGTATATGCAACTATTTGATAAGAGCATTTATTACCCTTTAACCGTGATTATTTCTAGTCAAAATATTTTATAAGGGATTGGTCAATATTTATCAGAGCGGTGGGACCGATGCACCAGCACATTTTTTTAGCGATTCTTTTTTTAGCGATACTTTTTTATCGCTTGAAAACATGGGGTTTACATGTTTGGTTTTCTTAAGGGGAATTGAAATATTCGAAAATTTAAGGGTACGCATATGAACTATATATACTTGAAAATTTGAAGATATTTGCGATTTGAATATGAATTTTGTTTTGTCGTCATGTTGACAAGTTTTTAATAATAACGTCTCAAATATGGCTATGTTTGACGTTTTCCATAAAAGTCTCGTTGCACCCAATTGTCAACGTTTTTAGCATCACAGAGTGTTAGTTTAGTCACATGCAATTATTTTTTATATCACACTGTTCGGCCTAACGAGACCTTTCATCTGATACTAGTATTTATCATATATAACATGTGGTGTGGGAGTCTAATAACACCATTCAATATTTTCGATATTCCACTAGTGGTATAATATAACGTTAATGACGTCATGGACGTCACGTTAATGTACGTTTTTTGACGTAATGTGACGTTATAAGTTATGTAATAAATAGAATCTAACATTCTTTCTCATTCATTATTGAATATATTAAAATCGTTAGCAAAAATTATATAATGCTCGCATTATATCATTTTACCAATTCGTTTAATAAATTCAATAATGAATGAGTATTCATGTAAGATCCTCTGTATAAATTATAACATTTAAGTTGAGCTGTAAACTATCCTATATATAGAATTTCCTATTTCTATTACCGTTTTTTTTACCATGGAATTTTAAGAAAAAGGACGTTAAAGACATTTATCTTTTAAATGGCTTCATAAAAAAACTGCAAAATGTTAGTATAATTTAGAGAATTTAATTTCTTATCTGAATATAAAAAAAAAGTTGCTAGTCATCGGAATATTTTTTTCAGTATACTTGTTTTATTGATACCAAACCCCTGTCGAGTCATTCTTTCTTTGAAGACATGTCGGCTAGATCTGACGACCTTTTTGGCTTCAGAAATTCCACGGAAAGGGTGTGGGGGTAATGTGGGGTAGGGGTTTCGGAGTGGGAAAGGGGTGCGGAAGGGGCATATGTTTTCGGAGTATTGTCAAATAAATGTCGTTGAAGTTAGGGACTCCGAACAGACAACATTCGAAAAAAGAATAAGGAAACAAACATTGCTTCCGATTTTTGTTGACTTTTTTTTATTAATATATATTACATATTTGACTGTGATTTGTATAGGAAATACTAGGAACAGAAAAGATCTACTCGTTTGCTCTAATGCGAAATAGCTCCCAGTTTCGCAGTACGGCATTCTCGCCCTCGATCGATACTAGTATCATCTCTCGTTTTTGGCGCTTGGAATTATGGGGGTAAGAGTAGTCCGGTCAAACATGGCGGCCCCCATCACGCAGGACACGCCAGTGAAGACGATATTCAACAAAGACAATACATGTACGTATGGAAGAATCGTGCGAAGAATGTGTTATAGTGCATGACTTTGACTTCATTTAGAAGTAATATGAAACAGGCAATGCCTAGATAACAGGAAATAATTTAATTAGAACGCGATATGTTTCAGTTGTGCATATGCACACCGAATTACTGCATCGCGGATGAAGTCCTGAGAAATCAGGAGGGAACCTGCCGAATATCAGTGAAAAATTCGATATGACGTCAGTATGCGCAGTACGGAACATTGCTCGGCCTTTTCCGTCAGTAGCGGGAACGCCAAATGAAGTTCCGATTGTTTTACGGACGTCGTCGTCAGATTCCGCCAATAGGAAATACCGATTACGGAAATTAACGAAGAGTTCCGGTTCCACTTGTTTTGAGCTAACGTCGTCTTGGCGTTCTCGTGCAAACTGGTATAAAAAGGCTAACTGGTGTAAAAATATTGACGATTGGAAAGAAATTCATCACAGAATATATAATTTATAGTTTAATTAATATTGTTGTCATGATACGGAAAGTAATTTCCTCGAAACTCGTGCAGGGATTCTTACGATATAGAAACGAGCGCGCTTGTGCTTGCGCACGAATCTGCACGAGTTTCTATATCGCAAGAATCTTGCTCACGAGGGAATTATTTCCCGTAACACAACAACAATATAAATTAAACTCTATATCCATATTGTTGACGTTGGTCAATACGTCGATTTCTGTTTATTTATTTATTTATTTATTATTCATTCATTAATTCATTAATTCATTCATTCGTACATTCATTCATTTATTCATTTATGTATTTATAAAATAATGCCAAAAGATATAACTTGTACAAAAATAAATCAATATATTTTAGATATTGTTGTAATTTTGTACAGGTACCAGTATTCAAGCCTGGTTACTGAGGACATTATGTCTGTCTTCGGTTAGCACCATAAATCTAGATGTGTATCTCTCTACAGGGCTAACTCAGGCTAATGCTAATGATCATAATTTATGGGTTAGCATCCCTTATTTGGGAGATGCTCTATGAACCAGGCTAATGCTATTGCTACATGATTTATGTGTTAGCATTCCTTATTTGTAGATTGATGAGTTAGCATGCTAATATGTACGACCATGCTAACCCCTTATTTGGAAGGGACCTTATAAAAAGGGAGGGTTTTCATTGTTCGTGGCTTATTCGGGGCTTTTTCCTGGCTTTTTCCTGGATACAAGAGATCAGTAGTTATGTGAGAGAGACACTATCATTATTAGTAAACTGTTGTAAATATTAATTCACCATTATAGTTTGGTAGCATGTAGAAATAAAGTTATAGAATATAGAATTGGACTATATATTTCTTTCTACCTTTTGAAGTGAAGAAATTGTAAAAATATCAAGAACGTCATGCATACATGTTTTGCGTAAGATAATGATTGACACGTCAATCAAACAATAATTAGAAGTAATATTGGTTTGTTATGACACATGTTTTTTAAGAAACATAGTGTGGGTGGTTTTAAACGATATCCTACAGTAAGTATGCCATAAGTAAAAATAATTCATATTTACTGCATATCAGGTAAATAAACTTGATAAATAAGTCTTGAATTTGGTGGTGCTGGTACTTTTTATAGGTATTTTACCAGTATGTAATTTTATCAAAAATATTATTTGTTGTGTACGACACTAAAACAAAATGTATGTATTAAAATAATTGGCCTAAAAGTTTCATTTTTCGAGAAATTTAGCTTCAACACAATAATTTCTATAGCCAGAAAACATCCTATAATGGTATTCTCTTTTTTATATTTGGAATCATGTTGATCGAGTGGTAAAAAAAGAGAACAATATTGTTTCTGGGTATAAGAATGCACTAGTGCTAATCTAGTTTCAGTTTTCCTTAGAGGGGCATTTTTTATATAAAAAAATGGCAGCAGGAGGTACTCCGGAATGCAAACTTTTAATCATCGATAAACACAATAATCGCCGTTTATGTAAGCCATCGGATACAGCTAACATACTTTCACTTTCGGTGATCAAACGATGACCGGGCCTGCATATACAATTTAACATAGCTATGCCCATGCCATATACCCTATACTTATATTATATACACATACCCTCTATATCCTCTCGCACCATGTCCTCACAACCTATATATCATTACATTGTATGTCTCCTTAACCTCTATATCCTTACATAGAATGTCCCCGTACCCATATACTCTTATGTTCCAATATACCCTATATATTTCATCCCCATACCCTATATATCCTCCAATGCTATGTCCCGTACTCTCTATATCCGTTCATATTATGTCCCCATACCCTCCAAATACTTACATATTATATCCCTGTACCCTTTATATCCTTAAATATACTTACGTGGTATGTCTCCGTACCTTCTATATCCTTATGTTCCGATATACCCTATATATTATATCCCCATACCCAATATATCCTCGGATGTTATGACCCGTGTCTCTATATCCGTTCATATTATGTCCATATACCCTGAATATAACTTACATATTATATCCACATACTCTCTATATCCTTACACATAACATTGTATGTCCACAAACCCACTATATCCTTACATAATTGTGTCCCCATATCCTATATATTTACATATTACATCTACATACTCTATATATATTTTAATACACAATATTCCCCCGTACTATTTATATGTCCCAGTACCTTCTATATATTTACATATTATGCCCCGTACCATCTTTACTTACATACTATGTCCCGATGTCCACATACCCTCATATACGTACATAACTATTATTTCATTTCATTCGATAGAAGTGAAAAGGAAGGTCGTAAGTGATATATAAACCCGTAACAGTTGTACATTTACATGCAAGCTTAAGAATAATAAGGTCGTATCTACCAGTTAAGACCCAACTTTTTATAAATGTTAAGGTCGTATCTACCACTTACAACCTTGCATGATTATAGCCTTGTAGTTACGACCTTTTTTGCTAAAATATAGCACATCTGCTTTCACTTACGACCAAAAAAAAAATAGATGCATAAATCCTGCTAAAGCCAATTGATATGAGGATGGGTACCAAACTGAAAGTTGCACAATCGTGTGCTGCGCATTGTTTTGCTTACGGCCTTAACATTCTAGACCGTCGATTTGTGATGTACATCAGTTTGGTGTACATCAGTTTATCAGTTTGATGTACATCAGTTTATCAGTTTGGTGTACATCAGTTTGGTGTATATCAGTTTATCAGTTTGGTGTACATCAGAAACCGTTTGATTAAGTTATTATGTAAACCAGCTGAAATTCAGTTTTGTTTTATTTACTATATTTTGTGACATTATTTCAATTTGCACCGGTCCCTCTATCGCCAATAAAAATTTCCGGTCCCTAAAAGTGCAGACAGGCGAAGCGGAAAAGTTGGCGCATTATTGGTACTGGCGGCCATCATTGACCTTCAAGGACATATTTATTGAAGCCAAGCTTGATAACCGGTTTTTGTGATAAATGCTGGGTCAAGTTGTTATACGATATTTCACTCATTGGGCCTGAGATAACGACATAGTTTAAAACCTGGAATGGGAGTCAAAAGGTCAATTACACAAACAGCTCAGTTACACTGTATTTTTTCCATATTTTTGCACATAACTTGGTGGTGTATGTAATTGTCTATAAAAGATAAACAAACATATCAAACGATTTTATTATTTCGAACTCGGACGTCTGCTTTTGATTAAATTATGTCTCAAATGAAACATTATGATGATGGGATTACACTGTATACGTTTGTTTCCTCCTACTTCATCGGTGGGGGCCTGGAGGAAGGGGCATCAAATACACTAATAATTCAATTACAGTGTTATTTTCCATACTTTTACACATTAGTTGGGATAATAGTCTTCTATGAAAGAGATACACAGCATGTCAAATGATTTATTATTTAAAACTAAGGTCGTCTTCCCAGGGGGTTGGGTTTGGAGGATGTGGGTGGTGGGGGGAGGGTATCAGAGGGTAATTTTTTTTTTTAATTATGTCTCAAACGAACATTTTGATGAAGGAATTACAGTGTATAATAATATGTCGTTCTCCTTTATGTGTGTGTGTGGTGGGTGGATGAGTGGGGGTGGCCTGTGTGAAGAAAACGTGGGTATATGCGATGGCGCGCCGTCGAATTCGTTCTAGTTTAATCTGTAATGGAATGAACCATGGAAACTTGAAACAGAACGAACGGTGTGAAATATGTCACCATATACATATATATATATAGAGAGAGAGAGAGAGATGTTGACTGGGATAATCTAATAAGCAGACACAATATAACAAAATCTGAAATTTTTCTAAATACACAGTATTGTAACTGTGGGCTAAATTCAGGATGCCGTAACGCCCACAGTCACAAAATATAATTATTTAATATGGGTTAGTCTGACACTGGTTGGAATGAGGATTTATTAAAAAGGAGGAAAACATATAACAATAAATATATTTATTATTTCAAAAGAGATATAAGAAAATATCAGCTTAAATTACGACACACAAAATAATATCCAAAATTCTGACAACTGACAAATTTCTGAATCTGCCAAATCTGAAAACTTGTCAGAAAGTTATTTATCAAAGTACCAATTTTATTATATTGAACATTTAAAGTGTTGAATGTGTCATATGTTCAATATATATCAAAAAACATGCATACCATATCCGAAGATATATATAGTCCTCTTGAAAATTATTTTCAAAGCGTTCTCTCTGTATAGTCTTATCGTCTTCGACGCTAGATTGTAAATACAATCGTCTAGACCGTTTGTGCAGAAACAAATTTGAAACCGGAAGCACGTATCCGTGTTTTTTTTTTTTTTTATTAAAGTATTTTTTACCATCCGCATTTAGTTCGTCGATATAATGATGAAGTTTCTCTCTTTGTTTATTTTTAAATTACTGTCTTTCTGCCTTTCTGTATATCTTGGATAGCAGGTGCTTCTGTCTCAGCCAATCAGAAACGATACCAGAAACTTGGCAAAAGTCAAACTTTTTTAGGAGTACTGTTCTAGACGTTTTGTTTTAAAAACAAGCAAACGTCGCAGATGATCTAGACTATCTCTCTGTAACGAATGTGTGCGTGCGTGCGTGCGTGCGTGCGTGAGTGTATGTGTGAGGTTCTAAGGTTTATAGTCCCTCCACCGTATAACCAATAGGAAGTCCGAGGCTAAAGGTATAGGTACAATAGAGTCTGGCCTTCTGTAAAGAATATGTAAGTAATTATAAGTGTTTATTTATCCTTTAGGCATTTTGGCGAGCGTTCCAATAGAAGATTATGTCTGAAGTATGTCGAATGTCGATTCATCAATCCGATCCAATGGAATTCCAAGGAAGCAGCAGTAGAGTTGAGTTGGTGGCATGTTGGTGATAGTCTGTAGAAGATTCCAAATTCCAAGTAGATTATTGTTTCAATAGAAGATTTTGGCCAATCGGATTGCCTGCAGAATTGTGACTAGGTCAATCCGATTGCCGGCTCGAAAACGTCTTGTCCAATCAGGAGGCAGGAGATTAGAAGCGCCAAATGTGTCCCAAGTAGGTTAATCCGGCTGCATGTGCTGCCCGTGTTCTGTTAGTAATGGCTCCTCAGTTATTCACACCATCGTATGATGGTAAATTTAGAACCCTCTGGTTGCCATACACCATACGACTGGTGTAGATCTCCTAGGGTTAATCCAACGAGGGTATCGGTGATCAGCGCCGCCCCAACAGTTCATTGGTAGTTGCAGTAAGCGGCCCTGTTTGGTTCCATGTTAAAACGTAAAGCAAGTTAAAACTATGTACAGGTAAAAAGCTCATCTCCTGTATATATAGTATACAATATACAGGACACAGGCACGGTTGATCCTCTGTAGAACGTGTCGACATCGCCTGGTGTGCTGCCATTGTCCTATTGCTCCCACAGTGTGAACGGTTGGAATGTGTAAAGAATATTGCCAATGGCGGATTTTATATAGTACGTCTTATCCAATGAAAACGACGCTAACAAACATGAAGCAATAAAAAAGCGACGTTTCAATGTAATTGCGTTAACAACAAGAGATGAACGACAATTTGGCAGAACATATGAGTTTCCAAAATGCAGAAAATTCTTAAAATATGCCGAATTTGGATAGAGTTGCATGAAATAAGCGATTGGTATCAATGTAGCAATATATAATTACGTGTGACATTGCATAACAATTATGTTGTTAAACGAGCGTTATAATCTTGATGGAATTGGTGTGTACATGCGCAGCATGTCACGTCTGCTAGTTTCAGAACGTATGGAAGGGCAAAAGGTTCAAAATTATAAACCACATGTTCACAATTTCTGTTGTTGGACATTTTCGTTTTGCTAAAATGCATTTCCATTTGTCCAATTGTCAGACTTGTATTGCCTTTTTATTAGAGTATTTCTGTTTCAGCTATATCTGTTTTACTAAGATGCATTTTCAATTATTTAATTTTCTGAAAGGCATTTCCCTTTTCACTATTTCGTTTTGCTAACAAACTTGTCAGTTCCTCTTGTTGTTACTTTTGATTTCTAAAAATAAATTTGTTGTTTGTGCAACATGCTTCGTGCTATAAACAGTCAAATGCTTTCCGATTAACTGAATTTGCTTACAAAACTGCCGGCTCAAAGATTTTTTCTAGCTTTACATGTAGCGTTGTACCGGTGTCGAGTGTAAACTTGACTCTTCATTTTACTTAGCATAATGGGGCAGACAACAATTTTCTCTCCGTATCAGATGAGCGGACTTCCCAACTATCTTCCTCTGTACAAGTTAGTCACACACCTGAAAAAGAAATACCACACCAATGAATCTACAACATCTACTGCTTTACAAATCAGATATAAGAAACATTCAACCACAGCTCTTACAACATACTGACAGTGACACAATCAACCTGTCTAACAAAGTCGCGAAAACTGTTGCTGTTCCGAGTCGAAGTGGACATTTGTCAAAACACACAGACAGGTTAGGCGCAAATTATATCACAAAGTGCTGCATTTATACTTGCTGTCAAAATGAAGTACAGCCTACAAATCAATACCAAAATACCCGCCATCCATTGATAAGTTCCAGTACTTCAAGCTGTTTGTTGACATTTTAAAAGAAACACAAAATTCACAGATTTGCCTCAGTTTCGCATTTCAACGCTATACAATTCTATGGGAATCAGGGTGTCAGGGAAGCTTGTCAAATTGTTTCTCAAACTCCATTATCACCAGTCGTAACAGAAATAAAGCATAGAAAAAATGTTTTCAAGAAGAGATAAGCATTCAATATTCACATTTATCCATTATTTCAGAATTTCAAAGGGCCAATTCGAAACTGATGCTAAAACTGTTTTCTGCTACCTAACATGACGACGTGTAGACTGTAGACTGCTACACAGTCGTCAATAAAATTAACGACTGTTAGTCTGGGTCTCTGAACCACGATGGTCGCTTCGTCTACGTTTTATTTTCTTTATTGGGCGGTTTTACCTAAGAGTGTTTATAATGATTATGTTGACATGATTTAAAATAAAATTGGATAAAAGGGACACTGTACTATTTAGATTAAAGGGACTTTTGCCAATATTTTTGGACTTTATTCTGAACGCGGATTTTTAAAAAAATACTTCAACTAATTTATGTGTATTCTGCAGGTGAATATTTTTCATTGTACAATTTGATTAAATTTGTTGATTATATTTTAAAAATTGTTGTGGCTGGTTTTGTACTCGACTTCCATTCTTGTTACTTTTTATCCGTAACGGGTGGGAACGGATATTTCTTGAAGAGCCCAATTAGACCAACAATGTTGACGCCGGGATACTGACTTTAATAAGTCAGAACCCGGTATAGTGCCAACATCGGGGACTACCCTGGAAAATGCTCCTAGGGTAGCAATTGAACATTTTTCTATTTCCCTGGTTACTTCCGTTTCTGCCCCATCCTACCCACTCCCAGGTGGGTGAAATAATTTATAAGTGCATACTTGCTTTGTGTGTACCCACCCAGTTATTACTTCTATCCTACAACTTTTTCACAGATACGAAAATTTAAAAAAATAAATCTAAAAGAGCCCAAAAATGAAAGGGGTGGGAAACGTGGGTGGGTGGGTGGGGTCGAGGGGGGTTGTTTTTAAATATTCCGAAAGTAGACTTTGTGTAATAACGCTCAGAATGAATAATGTTTCGCCTTAGTCCTATAAAAAGTTTGTTTTTTGTTCGATATTATGTGATCACTGACAGAAAATGATGATGTGCGTTCGCTTACTGTGTAATTTACAAATATTGTCCTTGTGTGTTCGCTTACTGTTTAATTAACAAATATTCTCCTAAGTAAATCCTTAAGTTGTTTATGTTTTAATACGCGCTTCTCCGAGATTTTGATTATTACGCATTTGACAGACGATCAGTCGGTGTTTGTAAACAAAAAGACCGCTTAATCATTTGATGCCCTAAATAAGAAACAATGTTCAGAATAAAGGCAATTTATTATTTATTTAGGTCATACATACCTATTTTATCAAAATTTCACTAAGTCAACTTTTTATCATCTGTTTAAAAAGTTGTAAATCGAGTTAAAATCGTACTACAAGCAGACGGCCTGTGTTTATAGAAAATATATCATGTTACTAAAAATAGAACAGTCAGTGAAGAGCTTGCTTAGAAAACAATCTACGGAAGCTAATTCGGGCCATATGAGTTAGCTAAAATATGTTTAAATACGAATTGAATTGAATTGGGTTGTAAGGCGCACCAACACATGAAAGGTTATATGGCGCCTAACAGGCATGGACATGCCAGGCTTATCCTCCATGTACATCGAGATCAAATATGGAAATATATCATCGTACTATCGAGTATCGCGTTTCAGATCACCACATTGAAAGGCGATGGCCCTAACGGAATTCCGTAAAAATGGGCCTAGAATATTCTCACCCTGAACTGCAGAGTTGCTGCAAATTCTATCGTAGAAACCCCATTTACGCTGGAGCCACGTTTATTGTTTTTCTGCCACTGCTCTTTTGATGTGAGCGAGATGGCACCTGAAACAATGCAGGGATCATGATGAAGACCTTTAATGAACATGAACAAAAAATGATAAAATGAACATGAAATACGAAATTGGTAAGGAATATCAATAATCTGAAACATCACTGAATGTAAAATACAAATCATGGAAGTTATATTTACAGCACTTCCATTTCCCATCCATTCCAACACTAACAAAAGCACCGCCCATCAGTGCCTTCAGCACTTTGATTTATTTTGCCGTGTGTTTGTTTGGTGTTTAAAACGTAACGTCATGTTTCGCCCTATTTAAGGTTAATGATATCTAAACAGCGAACGGACGTGACTCAAATGTCGTTTCGATCACCAATGTAAAATAAATTATATTTATAATTAAACTAATTCGTGATACTCGTCTTCAAACTTGGGGGGGCGTCCGTGGCCGAGTGGTAAACGTCTCTGATTTGAAATCAATTGCCCCTCACCGCTGTAGGTTCGATCCCTCAGGGGCCTAGGAATCTTTATGTGAGGAAGCTATCCAGTTGGCCTGCGGAAAGTCGGTGGTTCTACCCAAGTGCCTGCCCGTGCACGAAAATTGCAGCTTATTATTAGTGCTGCTTTAATATTGGTTTATGATCCTGTTTAGACTCAATTTCCACGATTTCTCCACTTGGGACTGACAGTTTTATTTTTCCACGGCATGATCGACATGATTTTTAACATGTCGATCTGTATAATTCTGCCGAGAAACAGGGTGCCTGAGATAAAATCTAATCTCGGCAGTTACTTTCCAATCCCGTCAGGTCAACCTCTTTTGATGACGTCAGCACATCTTTTGATGACGTCATGGTATATTTGATAACGTCTGGGTATTTTTGAACAGAAAGAAATGGGAAAAAGTTAAATTAAATGAATTTAAACGATCAACATGATAAATAGAATATCATATTAATGCCTGATCTC
>JAWPHD010021202.1:0-29021 GCA_037043455.1 Cyrtodaria siliqua | reverse complement strand
TCATTGGTAAAATACACATTGTTTTCATCATCGTTGTTTCAAATGTGAAGGTGTTTACATTTTTTGGCATTGAATACCATTTGCTATTTTTTAGCCCAGTTACATGCGTTGAATATGTTATCCTGTAAATTCTGTATATTACTTGGGTCACTAATGCATGTGTAAAGTTTTGTATCGTCTGCAAACAGTTTAGTGGTGCAGGAAATGGCTTCGGGGAGGTCAGTGATATATATCAGAAACAGTAGGGGCCCTAGAACACTGCCCTGAGGATCCCCGCTTGTGACATCCATGAGGCCAGATTCATGCCCACTTACTACTACCCTTTGTTTTCGATTAGTTAAAAAATATTTTATCCAGTCATAAAGTTTGCCTGAAATACCCATGGCTTTAACTTTTCTAAGTAGACTTTTATGGGGGACTTTGTCAAACGCCGCTTTGAAGTCCAGATAGATGACATCTACATCTTCCCCATTATCGATTGCTTCCGACCAATCATCTATACATTCCAACAACTGAGTAGCACAGGAGCAGCCCCGCGTGAAACCGTGTTGATGAATTGATATAAGAAGATACCTAATGAGATGGTCGACTAGTTCCACTCTAACAATCTTTTCCATGATTCTACATGTTATTGGTGTCAGACTAATTGGTCGATAGTTCTCTGGTTTAGATTTTTTTCCAGATTCAAAAACTGCAGTTACAGTAGCAGTCTTCCAGATATCAGGTAATTTCCCTTCATCCAATGATTTCTTAATTAGTTGTGTAAGGGGTACTGTCAGTGTATTTGCACATTCTTTAAATACTCTTGGATGCAGGTTGTCGGGTCCCTGGGATTTCGATGACTTTATATCATTTAGAATTTTGTTTATCTTATCTTCTGTGATATTTATATTGATTTAAAAGCCTAGTTATGTTTGGTTTTTCCTCTATAGTCGGAATCATTTCAATGTTTTCTTTGATAAAAACCGAGGTAAAGTGATTATTTAATATTTCCGCCTTTTCTTTATCACTCCTTGTTAGTTTTCCATTGGGTTTTTCTAAGGTGCAAACCGATATTTTGGTTTTAGTATTTGATCTTACATACTTCCAAAATAGTTTATCATCCGTTTTAATTTTTGATGCCAGATCCTTTTCATAATCATATTTGCATCTTCTTAGTTTGTATACTACATTATTTCTGGCAATTTTGTAATCGTTGTAGTTGTTCTCTCATTTTTGCAATGTTTATATTTAGTCCATTTCCTATGCTTTATCCTAATGACATTTATTGCGTTTTTGTCTATTAAGGGGTTATTCCTGGTAGACCTAGGATTAGCTCTACTCACTGGTATTGAGTTATCTAATGATTTTGTTATGGTTTCAGCAAAGCTGCTCCAGGCCTCAGTTATTGGTTTTTCCCCTATGACGTCATTCCAATTTATATCAAGCCAAATCACTATTTAACTGAATATAGTCTCCTTTATGGAAGTTCAATTTAACTGTCGTATTGACTTCGAGGTGAATGTAACAATTAAATATAAAAGTTAGGATTAGATGATCACTTTTTCCTAGACTTGGGGTTATATATATTGATTGATTCTATCATGTTTTCCTCATTCGTAAAGACAAGGTCCAAAGTTGATGGTTCATCATCAGCTCTATCTAGTTGGTTCAGAAACTTGCTGAAACAGAAATTTGTCTCTGATGCATTCAAGAAAAACATTAGCAGGATGCTCTTCCCTACATGTAGTTTTCATCTCATTCCATATTATTTCCTTATAGTTAAAATCTCACACAATTAACACGTGGGAGTACTTGTTATGTAGCACATGACCAAAAAGACCAGACAGTTTGAGATTATTCTCATTATCACGATTGGGACTCCTATATACACATCCTATTATCATTTTGTCAGTATTATGGAGATTTACTTCACACCAAATTGATTCCTTGTAAAGAGTATCAACTTCAACTAGGATTGAATTTAATTGAATTTAATGCTGTTTTTGTATATAGCACTATCCCTCTTCCTGATTGTAGGTCCGAGATGTGCATATCATATCCTTCCAATGTGAAGAATTCTTCACATTGTGGTTCACATTCACAACTATGGTTGAGTGATTTGGTAATATCTCGCAAATAGCAATAATGTCATAATAATTAGAATCTATTAATGTTAAGAGCTCGTTTTTCTTCTTTAGTTAAACAATCAGCATTAGTATAAAGAACACTCAAACTGCCCACCTTATTGGTCACCACATTAGAGTTAGATTTATTAAAAACGCTTCCATTATTTGGAATAAAACTATTGTCCTATTGGTTGTTTAAAGGCTTCGGGGTTCGGAGGTGCGGGGGTTCGGGAGCCCTTCCGACTTTTAGTAGCGACCACAATAAACACGGAGCATGCGTAGTACACGTGTACTGTGCTTCCGTTATTAACGCAGCTGTCAAAAAAATATCTGCTTTTTGAAAAAAGGTATGTGATTCCATTGATTCAAATTTATTAATAGTTCTATCCATTATAGACAAACTAAATAATTACACATGCATTTAAATCAGGTTGTTTGAGTATGACTTTGTTGTTACTTTATGCAGAAATTTGGTTTAATCGGTGTTTGGAAAAAGTATATATATATTCGGATAAGCGAGGTATATTCGGATAAACAAGGAGATACTTATCAGGGCCTTCCCCAGGATTTTTTTAAGGGATAGTGGCATTTAACGCGTGAGGGTGTGGGGTGGGTGCTGGAGGGTGCTGCATGTCGATTTTTTTTTCATGTTTTGAAGTAAAATACGGGGTTTGGCATACACCTGTCACATTTAAAACATGTTTTAAATATATATACCAGTCTTCCATAGATAGTACATATATATTTTTTTACTGTTTAAATAATTATATTATTTTTAAGTGAATAACATTTAAAAAAAACACTTGAAAACGCAGTGTCGTGTGTTTTTTAAGCATCCGAAATAAGGACTATCTGGATTTACATCAACTTTTTACGCTGACGTTGTCTTACAATAACTTAACGTCTAAGTCATGTTAACTGCATCAAGCCATTAACGTTTTCGGAAAAAAAAAGGTAGGAAACGGTTATAACGGTTATAAGTTTATTTAAAAGTTATAAAATTGCTCTCTTTATTCATAATTAATCATAATTAATCGTTTTAGTTGAAACACGGAAGCAAATTCAAAACTGGAAGTAACCTAAATTTATAATCTGCAACCCCGAGATTCTTATAATTTTATGTGATTATCGAATAATTTGCTTTTGTGAGATTATTTTCTCATCATTATCTATTTAAAGCGCGATAAAATGGATGGAGGCACGTTAATTCAACACTACAATAAAATATAACATAAGTAAATTGTTTTCACATTTGATGACGTAATACGTTTACAGGTCATGTACGCATGGTTGAATTCTTGAATTAGACCCTTATCGCGGAGGTTATTAACACCTCTGCCTCTCTAATCCTTATAAAAACACTCCAATCAGGAGCTAAGGACGTATGCTTGTCAGGAGTTTATGCCTCAAGGCGTTATTTGATCAGATATATGTCATTAATTAACACTGGGAAACAGTGTTTTATCTACCCCTGCGTCATGCGTCAAATACGCAGTATTTTCCAATTTGACGCACAAATATTGTTGCCGAAACGTACACTGACGCAGCCGAAAAAGGAGCCGTAAAATAAACGTAGTCATAAGCGATTTTCACGATATAAGTGTAATTTACGCGCGCTTGTCGCACAATGAAACAACGATTTTCATTGGCTGAATTGTATGCAATGTCCAGTCAAATGAGTTGTTCCGAGATGTTGTCAGAGTTCTACGCAAAATGTCAAAAAAGCAAAAGCAGATTCAAAACAAACAAAATTACAGTTTTGACCGCGTTTGCCTCCAACCTTCACTGATGACAACAACAATAATGTCGGGTCCCAATCAGCAAAGGACGAGGTAACAGTAACCCGCAAGATAAAATGTAATTGTGTCCCACAATGGTTGAGAACGTACAGCTGGCTACGTTTTGAAAAAGAATGCGATGAATTTGAAGGATTTATGTTTTGCCATGTGTGCACAGAGGCTAAACTGAAAAACTCGTTTTTTTTTTTGTATGAAAATAAAATAAGACTTAGTTAGTCCAGTGTTTTATCTTCAATAGGCTACATAAAATACTTTGAAAGGTATTTTGTGTAATTAAAATAATAAAAAATGAACATAATATTTTGTTTAAAAATGTTGAGAATTGATCACCAGTTTCAATGTGACGCAGATGTGTGGATTTTGACACATTGTTTTTTGCCTGGGTGTGTCAAATGACTCAGATGTAGCCAATTGGGGAAATGAATGTTTTGACCCACTTTTAAGGAATAGTGGCACGGTTTTAAAGGGTCGCGGTCAGATTAAGGATCGCAGCATGTCTGTTTCATAAGTTAAGGGATCGCGGCGCTACTACGCCATAAATGGCTGGGGAAGGCCCTGCTCATAATCATTGTTACAGTGGTGCATCTATAGATGCGACAATAGTTCGCTGTATTGTTACACCTCTAGATGTAGTCTCATTTATTTATGCCGTCACTGCGCCAGGCACCTATCATTCTCTCACCGCAGTTGATATATACGCAATATTGTATGTCGTGTCGGTCATTATGAAGAATTGTTGTGTTGCTATGTATGTTTTTTCTGGCTTGGGGAGGTGGGTGGGGTTGGAGGTTTTTGGTCAAAAAAATTATATTGGACTCCCATATCCCCATGCCGCAATTTTTTTTTTACTTATTATTACTTAATTATTTTTGTTAATAGTATTCCCCCAAGTGGTAACAATATGTTAGCGTTAAAGTTTGCGTCAAAATTAGCGTCAAAGTTCTTATAAATAACTTTGTTGTCCTTTGGAGTAGAGTGTTTAAATTTTATAAATAACATCACAGGTTATTGTTCTTCTTATTACAGTAACTATCAGCCTCTAACTGACCCTGGGTCAAGGTCAGTTGCCTCTTAAATATGTCATGTACCGTCTCCAAAAAAATGTGTTAAAGTGTATTAAACTATTATAACTTTGTTGTTCTTTAGAGTACAGTGTTCAAATTTTATATACTGGGAGGAAAAAGAAACGCATAATCAAAAAAAAGCATATACTACCCTATTATATACACCTAATTCCACGTAATATTCCAGATATATATCTCAACGTGTTTTGTACAAAAAGGGGCTAATCAACGGCTGGCCCGAATTTTTTTTTTTGGGCAAGTAAAAATTTTGAGTCACTGGCCCAAAATGAACATTGGAGGCCCAAATTTTTGTCTAATGGGAAAGGGCATGTGGCTAGGCACCCCTCTTTATAAATAGAAATCATATGGTTGCTCCCAAGAAGAGTCTAATGTTTCAATGCAAAACGTCATTGCAGCAACAACCCCCCCCCCCCCCCCCCCCCTTTTTTCCCAAAACGAACCAAAAAAAAACTAAGTCCAACCTTAAAAAAATAATGGGCAGCACTTCCCCTAAAAAATTGGGTTTTTACCCCCAGTCCCTTGACCCAAGACCAACAGAGAGGATAGAGAGAGAAAAATAGAGATGTGTGGGACAGATTCATTTATAAAGACATGAACCATACACATCTCTAGCCTACATAGAAAAAGTATAAAGTAGAATAATACAAACCGGAAGCAATTTTGTAATCCAGAAACATATTCAAAAAACTACAGCAAAATGTTATCATCTCACTGCTGTGCTGGTATTTGCATGCTGTCATAAAGTTCTGATTCCTTCAAATTGGCGGATACAGGGATCGGAACCTATTCCCCCTTTTTGGAACTATGAGTATATTTTCTTTAAAGTACTTTAATAAACGCAGAAAATTGGACTCCGATAATACTAATAGACTTGGACCCCCTCCCCCCCCCCCACCCCCTCTTTCAAATTGCTGAATCCGCCGCTGATTTTAAGCAGACTTGACGCACAATCGAAATTACCGACTAGCATCGTACATGTATGTCGACATTTATGATTAACAGAAAAAATACTTACTTCACATACTTTGACTGCTTTTTAAAGTCCGCAGCGTTAGTGCGTTTAAGAAATGACCATGCGTCTTGCATTTTCTTCGACTTTACACAGTTATCATATGTTACATGCACTTTCATTGGTTCAATAGTTTATTTGAACCAATCGCTGCGTTCGTAACTAACAAGTCGCAAGAGAAATAAAGAGTTGTCTACCTTTTACCAAGTGACGACGGTAGTTGACAGTTCTCCGAAAATAATTGATTAAAATGAATTTTTTTTACTGATTTTGGGCAGTCGTCCAGACGTTTTTTGATGGGCCAGTGACAACTTTACTTTGAACAACTTTTGGCCGTTTCAGACACTGATCAACTAATTACAGAAAGGACAACCCTGTCATGTAGTAGACCTTTTAATCAAAGTATACTTTGCTACATGAAATTCATAAATGTTAAAGGGATTGATGCACTATTTTCAAACTAGGTTTATTTTAAAGGGCTCTGAAAGAATTATCAAAATGCCATGACAAATAAGGGAGATATGACCTATTGACAATTTGCAAAGAACATACATGGAGGCGGCCATCTTGGAACGATGACGTCATCGCGCCTTTTTACCCTATATGGCATATGGACAAAATACATTTTAAAGCAAAGAAAATCACTACAAATTGATAAAAAATAAATATACATATGTATAATGTATAAATGATATGCTTAATTGTATTTGCTGTTATTTTCTTTGCTTTAAAAGACATTTTGTCAATATGCCATTATGGTAAACAGGCGCGATGACATCATTGTTCAAAGACGGTCGCCTCCATTTGTTTCTTTGCACATTTTCATTTATTTTTCATGGCATTTTGATAATTTTTACAGCTTTTATCAAGTGTTTCAGAGCCCTTTAAAATAAACCTTGTTTGAAATTAGTGCATCAACCCCTTTAACGAAGTCAAGCCATTTCAGTATTGTGTTAATGTTAAGAGATTGCAACATTTAAAGCCTAAGTTTGCTCACCTGCTTGAGCCATATGCGCATTCTGTCGATAATGAAACTTTAAAGGGGTAACCATTGGTGTATTCGGTGCTGTTTAAACCTTCTTTCCGAAAGGACAGGCCTTCTGTCGCCCTGTACCATTTGATTAGCAGTAGCATATTAAACATACAATATACAGTGGAAATACCCATTATGCGTTTCTTTTTCCTTTCAGTATATATAACCTCACTAACATTGTTCTTATGATTCCAGTAACTTTCAGCCTCCAAATAACCCTGTGTCAAGGTCAGATGTCTCTTAAATACATGTTCCGTCTTCAAATTTCACAAAACATGTAACATCTACCAGGGCTTTTTTACCTTATATAACAGAGGCCTGTAAAGGGCCTCTTCCCAACAGAAAATTGGACTGTTTTTTCCCAACTGTGGCAGAAATATTTCCCAATCGGAAAACAGCAGTCTCTCAGAATTTGAGAAAAAGCATGAATTCTGCAGTGTGTTTATGGCTGCTAAGTAAATTCCGACTTGGAAAAGTTAATAATTATGGTAAATAATGGATGACAATATAAATAAAGTATATTAAGGTCATATTTACTTAATTTATGAAACCTTGTATTTTTCCCAAAATGAGAAATAAGCGTGTTCTTTTTTCCCAAAATGGACAGGCCTGGGCCTCTTCCCAATTTTGTTGAAAAAAGCCCTGTCTACAAATCTGACTATGTTTAGCAATGTAAAATTGTGGAGTACCAGATTTCATATATAAACTCAACTGCCACTGGACATTGTTCTTGGCCAGCCATAAACTATATATCGCTTCTGTTTTAAACACATACACATTTCAATCTCTGCACATTTCAGTGTGAAATTTATAAGGTTTGACAGGAACATAATTTCTTGAACTTTATGTCGGCTTCTGCAGCTGGGTAATTGATACTCCAGTTAAAGTTTATCACAGACATGCAGTCTTCCCGAAACTGGCGGACAATATGCCAGATATTTGGTCAGACAGACTGGAAAATTGTGTCGGACCGAGAGTTCTAAAGCTTGTTTAGTTTGTGTTATTAGCTGTACTGGCCAAGGGCCAACCAGCCAGATCGGACCAGTAACAGCAGAGTTATGGCTTTTGATTTACTTCAAAATGCTATATTTTGCCTCGTTAAGACGATAGTCACTTGCTGCATCATTGATGTTATAAGAGCCATGTTAGCCAGTAGAGCGTCCACAGGTCCTCTTGGGCCTCTTGTTTGGTAAATATCTGGTTAAAATAAAGTACTTTTATCATGTTTCGTTTTATTTCATTCTTTGGCGTAGGACATTAATTGTTCAAAGTATATCGTTTTGGTCCGAGTCATAAAATGATTCGTCATCTAAATCTGGACCGTCATCCTTGTCGCATAAATTATCCAGCAGTATTTGCTCTGGTCTGTTGGCCTCATATTGCTTCTGTTTTGCCAGTCGTTCCTCATCAGTGATTTTGCGGTTTTACCTGGCTTAGCCCCAGAATAATATTTCAAAAATGACATGACTTTTTTGCTTCCTTGTTATTGATGATTTTCAGGATCATCAGTTACAGTTACTCATGTTACATCGCTTCGCATTGGCTATGTAAATTAATCAACCAATTACGACGTTCTAGACAGTCACAAGCAATACGCATGGTTTACCTCCACTAATTTAATGGACAAACAATTCCGGGACGCCGAGATCTGAGATTATGATCTCTGTTTAAATAAAATTAATACTACATTGCCATTTTTTCTACAACAAAACCCATTATTTGCTCCAAAAACTGCCGGACAGCAGGAGAAAGAACAGGAGAAAGTGTCGGACCTTCTTCATTTTGTCGGTCATGTCCAACGAACCGACGTATTTTGGGAAGACTGGACATATTGATTAAACTGTCAAATATCAGAGCTCAAATTTAAGCTGGCGTACTGGCAAAATGCAAGTGACATTTTCAGAATGCCAGTAAACTTTTCAATTACTGGCAAAAATGTGCAAGTGCATCAAAATACCTTACATCTTTAATTTAGAATACCATGTCTGCTTTTTTTTTTAAACGTGTGCTTTCATATCAATGGTCGTGGTGCCAATGAGTTCCGTCGGTGTGTTCTTGGGCAAGACACTTTCCCTTAGCCCCGTCCGTCGGATGGGGACGTAAACCGGGCGGTCCCGTGTAGCGGTCTATCCTCCGAGCATGTTAAAGAACCATAGGAATCTATTCGATAATAAGAGTAGGGCAGGTTTCCGGATTCCTATGTATCATTCCCCTCTCTCTGGGGCGGCTCTAAATAACCTATACTGTGTTGATGAGCCGTTAAACAACATTCAATTCAATTCATATCAATAGTGTTTTAGTATTTTTAAGTTTTCCTGATATGTCTTCACCAAATTCATTTGCAACCTCTCTTTTCGTATTATTTTAAACTTATTTATTTTACATGGATTTTAACAGTCTCTGAACTTATTTTAATCACTCTCGATGTCTTCCTGGGTAGAACCAGTAACAAGCAATGCAGATAAAGTGTCTTACTCAGGGACACAACACATACTTTTTTATGATTCTTTTTATATAAGTATGTGTTTGAAATATAAATAAGTGTCCGTGCCTAAAATTTTAACATGTGGACACATTTTCTGGTTCCCTGCATCGAACCAAATCCGAAAAAAGTCACTTTTTATTTAGAGCACCTCCCAAAGGTCAAGTTCCTTGTTATGGGCTATTTTTAGAAATCGACGTAGTTTTTGACATTGATTTTAAAATAATATCATTTCTAAATTTAGACCACCCATAAAAAACCTACTTTTTCCCTCTGGGATTCCCAGGGTTTCTGACGTAATTTTTAACGAGGAACCAAAATCTGTTATTGTTTATTCCCATGACTTTTTGATTCAGAGGCACTTCATCGTTTTTATTTGTTTACCCTTTGAGGTAGCCCAATATAAAATATATGTTTTCTGCGGTCTTTTTGATGCTGAATCTAAATCTGTCATCAGTTTTGTTATAGCCAGTGTTAATTGCTATGCATGCCAGCAGAAACATCACATTAATTCGGCTGAAATTTCTTGATAAGCCATGAATCGCATGATACCCTTCCATTAAAATGTCATTTTGTGAAACAATACAAGTTGACAAGCTTGTCAAATAGTCAAAATAACCTTTGAGCTTATAACGCACAATATATATATATATATATATATAATTATGTAAATGACATTACACAACTACCGTATTTTACCTTGTATAATACGCACCCGTGTATATTACGCACCCCCTTCTCAGAAGTCAAAATTGGGTAAAAAAGTTGTTTCCGTGTATAATACGCATCAAAATATTAGTTTTCCTAGATGAACCATTCGACGAAAATAAAAGGTTAAACAAATTATAAAAAAATCTCTAATTGCATCACGACAATTAAAGCAGAATAATACGGTATAACAACTATCTGCAGATCGCGAAAATTAGCGTACAAAAGAAAACAACACCAGAACAATATAATTACTTCAATCATTAATTGCCAATCTTCAGGGGAGTACCTATCTTGTTACGTATGGTCTCATCAACTCATCAAAGAGCCAATTATAGTGCCGCAGATAATTGTCCGTAATCCGATAATTACATCTACTAAAACAAATACGACAAAGTCGTTGGTTACCGCAATCCATAACGCCGATTATACTAACATTGTGTATTCACGGGAACCAATGCTTATCATAAGTGTCAGGCATTGCTTATCATAAGTGTCAGGCATGATCAGTTACCTGTACACACTAGAAATATCTGGTAAAGGTCACACGACGTGTCAAAGTGCATCCTTAGACTTCAAAGGATTATAGAAATAGAATAACCCACTCTACCTGTGTTTAAAGTGTGTCTGTACTGTAGCTATTTCTAAGTTTGCAAAACTTGTGAAATTTATAAACAATTTAGCGGATAACAGCAAAACAAAGGGAAAACATGATCATCCTTTATTGATATTCTGCAACAAATATGCAAGTATTATCATCGCTTTTACTGTCGTCTGCAAGTGTCGTCTGGTGCATTTAACATAATAGAATTGTACAATACTTTGTTTACCGGAAGTCACGTGATATCAAGTCAGCTGATATAAATAACAAAACATTAGGCCATCCTTAAAAAATTGTTGGTTTGCTGTGCTCCGACCCAAAATGTTTTAGGTGGGTAGGTAGGTAGGTGATTTGTTTTCTTTTCCAAAGACAGTAAGAAACATAAGAAATTAAAGGGAAAATATTCTTAAAATAGCAACAACAAAAAAAAGTTAAAAGAATTGCGATAAAAAGTGTTGGGTAGGGCTCTTTTTAGTGAGTAGGTCGAGCACAACAAACCAACAATTTTTTACAGATGGCCTTAGGGCCGAATTTTGTTCACTCATTTATTGAAATTCTACAACAAATATGCAAACATTTATATAAAAACAAGCTTTATAATAAACTTTATTCATTTCTAAGGCAAATTAAGTCAATAAATTGCCTGTATAAAGCGAGTAAGTCACGAAAAATAAAGTATTATCGGCATTCACAAATGTCTGTCTGTTCGTCTCCGATGTTTTCATCGGCGTTTTTTCTCCAGTCTGACATCGATTTTCTGCATATAAAATGCAAGAAAAAAGTGTTTTGTATTGTTTCCTTATATTGTACGCACCCCCCTTTCGGAAACCGTAAAAGAAGTAAAAAAACTGCGTACTATACAAGGTAAAATACGGTACATGTATGTACAATACTGAATACAGGGCCTTTTTACCAATTTTTGGGAAGGGGCCTTTTGGCTTATATTGGGGAAATGAAATTTCCAGGGGTATTTTTAAAAAACGGGGAAACTGCATGATTTTAAAAGAAATCTGGTTAGAGAAAGGGCCTTCTACAGGCCGCTGCAAAGAAGGGTAAAAAGGCCCCGAAATATTCAATAAAAATAGGAATGGTAATGTCTTTTCTGTCATTCAATATTTGCGTTTTGCTCCATTTTAAGGAAAGCTGTGAATGCTAACCTACTGAATGCTGACAACAGTGTTTGACCGCGTTAACAGTTACTATAAACCCTCGATTTTTGTCAAGATGAAGATTGCTTGAAATTTCAGATGGACATGTCACTTTAGACGAGACGCCATGTTGCGCGCAACTCTTGTTTTTATCATGCTCATTGAAGGTCTTCATCATGACACCGTATCTGTAAACGTGGATACGTGGCAAATTAAGAACTCTTCTTCGACAAAGACTATCGCAACCTGACTTCTATGGTGGTGTGATTTACAAACCTCGTAAGATCCTTGGTCATAATCATACAATCTTTATTTAAACTTGTTAAAAAATTTAACAAAAGTGGTTATGATTCTATCATTTTGCAACACACTGCATGTTTAGTGGTTGACCCATTTACAGTTCGTCACTATGCTTTCCTCTTTGATTGTGCGATGACCGGACAGATTGTGGACCCTATGCAGGGCTCGACCATAACTTTTACGGACAGCTTGCTCATGGGGCAAGTCAACTCTGAAATTTACTTGTCCATGCCAGTCTGCTGGCAGATATCCCCAGACCTTTTTATTTAGTATAACTTCATTTTCTAAATTAAATATGCAAAGAAAAAGTCGAATTCAAGTCTGAAGTTGTATTTCTTAAAATGTTACCACCCACAATGCAGCAGCATGGGTAAACATCACGCTCAAAATTATAATTCCAACTTTTACGATTTTATTATCTTATTTCATGATTCTAGTTGGCCATTACTCCAGTTTTTGCTCCGTTTTTTTTTCTCTCCACATACTCGTAGTCAAGTCACCAATATATCCGCGGATATTATAATTCCAACTTTCACGATGTTGATGTCTTATTTCATGATTCTATTTGGCAACTACAGCTCTTCTTTCGTCCAGTTTTTTGAAAACCTCCGCGACTTTGTCAACAATAAATGTGTCTTATCTACACTGATTACAAAGGCCATGGACACAACGGGGATACCAGTAACAACCCCATGTGCATCTTTGTCATGTAACATTTGTGTGTTTTTATGTGTGATTGGGTGGGTGGGTGAGGAGGCGTTCGCAAGTTCAAAAAAAGAAACCCACAAAAACACATGATTTTTTACATAAAATGACTCATTTTTATATGTATGTAAATTAACACTGTTAAATCTATACAGTAATATTAGTTTTCAGTGAAAAAACCCCAACAAAACTGCATTTCTAGTATTGCAAATGGAAAGGCTTTTATTATAAAACGTGACCATGTTAGAATTACTATGCCGTGGATTATTGCAAAAAGATACATGACCATAAACAATTTGATTAAAAACTGGCAATAAATATCTGATTTCCCATGTATACAAACTATATTAGTTTACAACAAACAGCGATTTACGTTCACGCTTGTAAAATACTTCCACGTTCACATTATTCCCCAGTGTTTATAGTACACGCTATTCAGATTTGCCGTTTGAAAAAAAAGCATTTTCGTTACAAGGGTTTCTTTTCAATGTTTCTATTCCTGAAAAAAAAAGCATTTTCATTACAAGGGTTTCTTTTCAATGTTTCTATTCCTGCAGTCATATTGTTAAACCTTACCTTTATTCATACATACAAACATTAATTTTAACTTTTTTTACCTAGCATCGTCAAGAATCAATGTCATAGCCTATTACAACATTAAACTGAAATGTCACTTGATACTCCTATGAAGCTTGCTCAACAGAGTCTGAGAAACTTCGAACTTTTCTATTTTGCCTATCGGCTCTTTTATTTCTTCTAAAAGTTCAGGAACTACAGCTTATATGTGCATTCGGGATCAAAACCATACAGTCTATTTTTCATAACATGTTTTCCTTCATCTGCTTAAGAATAACATTACTACACAAAATAATGTCCTCTTTCAATCTTTTAGCAGTATTCATTTTCACGCTGCATTGTTGTCACCGAGATGCTTGCAATTTCAAAAGTACCTTGACTGGAATGATATGAAACAAACAAAAATGACCCAAATGTAATAAAATATTTTTTTTAGCCTAATTTTTTTTTTAGTCGACGGGAAAGTTGTGGGTCAGGCAGAACTTCAAACAAACAATATTTTATTTCAGGCCTCAGTCATTATTTTGACACATTAAATTTGCAAATTAAGAAAGAGTTTTTAGCTCTACTGGCCAAGGGCCAGCAGAGCTTATGGGATGCTGTGTTGTCCGTCGTCCGTCGTCTGTCTGTCTGTCGTCTGTCGTCTGTCTGTCGTCTGTCTGTCGTCTGTCGTCCGTTAACTTTTCTTCAAACGACTTCTTCTCAGAAACCGCTTGGCTAATTTTGACCAAACTTTACGTGGATGATCCTTAGTTGAATGCTTTTTAGATTTGTTAAAATTAGGTCAATGCTACATCCAAGATGGCTGCCATTACCATATATGGTCGAAACCTTAAAAAATCTTCTTCTCCAGAACCGCTGGACAGATTTCAACAGTTTTTCTTTTAAAATGATCGCCAACGCCTAGACTATTAAGTTTGTTCAAATAAAGTCCCCGGGGTCAAAAATGGCCGTGCCCCGGGGGTCCAAAATTTGTATATTGAGGTTTTGCATGTTTTTCATATAGACATATAGGAAAAAACTTTAAAAAATCTTCTTCTCTGAAACCACAAGGCACAGAGCTCTAATGTATTACATGTAGCATCAGCTTATGGTCCTCTACTAAGTTTGTTCAAATGGTGACCCTGGGGTCAAATTTGTCCCCGCCCCGGGGGTCACAGTTTTACATAGACTTATATAAGATTTTTTTTTAAAAAATCTTCTTCTCGGAAACTACAAGAGCCAGAGGTTTGATATTTTGCATTTACTATAAGCTTATGGTCCTTTACCAAGTTTGTTCAAATGGTGACCCTCGGGTCACTTTTGGCCCGCCCCAAGGGTCACATGTTTTACATAGACATGTATAGGGAAAAACTTAAAAAATCTTCTTCTCTGAAACTGCAAGAGCCAGAGGTTTAATATTTTGCATTTGCTATAAGCTTGTGGTCCTCTATCAAGTTTGTTCAAATGGTGACCCAGGGGTCACATTTGGCCCCACCCCGGGGGTCACAGTTTTACATAGGCTTGTATAGGGAAAAACTGAAAAAAATCTTCTTCTCTGGAACCACATGGCACAGAGCTCTCATGTAATACATGTAGCATCAGCTTATGGTCCTCTACTAAGTTTGTTCAAATGGTGACCCGGGGGTCAAATTTGTCCCCGCCCCGAGGGTCACAGTTTTACATAGACTTATATAGGATTTTTTTTTAAAAATCTTCTTCTCGCCAACTACAAGAGTCAGAGGTTTGATATGTTACATTTATTATAAGCTTATGGTCCTTTACCAAGTTTGTTCAAATAGTGACAATAGTGACTCTGGGGTCACATTTGGTCCCGCCCCAAGGGTCACATGTTTTACATAGACATGTATAGGGAAAAACTTAAAAAATCTTCTTCTCTGAAACTGCAAGAGCCAGAGGTTTAATATTTTGGTGTTGCTATAAGCTTATGGTCCTTTACCTATTTTGTTCAAATGGGGACCCTGGGGTCACATCTGGCCCTGCCCCGGGGATTCACAGTTTTACATAAATGCTTGTAGAGGGAAAAACTGAAGAAAAAAAATCTTCTCTGGAACTGCAAGAGCCAGAGGTTTAATATTTTGCATTTGCTAAAAGCTTATGGTCCTTTACCAAGTTTGTTCAAATGGTGACCCTGGGGTCACATTTGGCCCCGCCCCAAGGGTCACATGTTTTACATAGACATGTATAGGGAAAAACTTAAAAAATCTTCTTCTCTGGAACTGCAAGAGCCAGAGGTTTAATATTTTGCATTTGCTAAAAGCTTATGGTCCTTTACCAATTTTGTTCAAATGGGGACCCTGGGGTCACATCTGGCCCCGCCCCGGGGGTCACAGTTTTACATAAATGCTTGTATAGGGAAAAACTGAAAAAAATCTTCTTCTCTGGAACTGCAAGAGCCAGAGGTTTAATATTTTGCATTTGCTGTAAGTTGGTAACCCTCGGGTCACATGTTTTACATAGACATGTATAGAGATTATTTTTTTTGAATTTTTTTTGAATTTTTTTTTTTTAAATATTTTTTTTTGAATTTTTTTTTTTGAATTTTTTTTTTTTGAATTTTTTTTTTTTGAAATATCTTCTCTTTTTTTTTTGAAATGTTTTGCATTTTTTTTTTTTTTTTAGCTCTATGTTCGACCAGTCGGACAAGTAACAGAGGTGTTCTTGATTTAGTTAAACATGCTATATGTTGCCTCGTTGATACGGTTGGGCCTTCATTTTTCATCTGATCTTTACCAAACTTTACCAGATTCTTTAGTTATGGCCTTTGATTTAGTTAAAAAGCTGTTTTTTGCCCGAAACTTTCAAAAAAACGTAAATGGCAGTCACTCACTTCATTGATGTTATAAGAGCCATGTTAGCCAGTAGAGCGTCCACAGGCCCTCTTGGGCCTCTTGTTATTTTTTATTTTTTTATTTATTTTTTTTGCAATAAAAGTTAGAGTGGCGGCTAAATAATAAGGTTGGTCGGGTTAGCGGAAACAAACACTTTTTTCTTTTAAGCCTTAGTGTGTGAACTGTGCCTGAAGTAATCGTTAATGTCATCGGTTGTCTGTATGGCCTTTAAGCCTTATGGCCAAAGGTGATCATCTTCCTGTTATGACTTTGTAATCTCACTAAATCTGCCTTCAGCTACAAGTGCAGGATAGTTCCTGAATATTTATGACAGTGATTAGTGTCATGCAATCATTTAATGACTTGGTGACTTTTTCTGAATTTGTAGTTTTCAAATTTCTCATGTCTATAAATAGTGGGTTTTACATTTTAAAGGGACACACGGCAATCTTGAGGTATTTGAAATGAGTGTCTCGATTTATATATCCAGTATCATTTTTAGCTCTACTGATCAGAGATCAGCAGAGCTTATGCCGTGGTGCCGCGTCCGTCGTCCGTCCGTCTGTCCGTCCGTTAACTTTTATTTGTAGCGACTACTCCTCTGAAACTACTGGATGGATATTCATAAAACTTTACAAAAATGTTGCCCATGAAGTCTAGTTAATCCTAGCAAAAATTCATGTTGATGTGAAATCCAAGATGGCCGCCAAAGCTAAAAATAGATTTTTTAAATACAAGTTTGTAGCGACTACTTCTTGAAAACTATAAGTGATATTGATATGGGACTTTTTCTAAAATGATCAGCATGACATGATGTTGGTCCTTGTCGAAAATCGTTTTGATTTGACGATAAACATGGCTGCCAGCGGCCATCTTAGTTTACATAGAGTTATATAATGAAAACTTGTAGCGACTACTCCTCTGAAACTACTTGACGGATTTTCATGAAACTTCACAGGAATGTTGCTCTTGATGTCTAATTGATCCTAGCAAAATTTCAGGTCGGCCGGAAATTCAAGATGGCCGCCACGGCTAAAAATAATTTTTAAAAATACAAGTTTGTAGCGACTACTTCTTGAAAACTATAAGTGATATTGATATGGGACTTTTTCTAAAATGATCAGCATGACATGATGTTGGTCCTTATCAAAAATTGTTTTGATTCGACGTTAAACGTGGCTGCCAGCGGCCATCTTTGTTTACATAGAGTCATATAGTAAAAACTTGTAGCGACTACTCCTCTAAAACTACTTGGCGGATTTTCATGAAACTTTACAGGAATGTTGCTCTTAATGTCTAATTGATCCTAGCAAAATTTCAGATCGGCCAGAAATTCAAGATGGCTGCCACAGTTAAAAATAGATTTTTAAAAAATAAGTTTGTAGCGACTACTTCTTGAAAACTATAAGTGATATTGATATGGGACTTTTTCTAAAATGATCAGCATGACATGATGGTTATCCGAGTCGAACATTATTTTGATTCGACATTAAACATGGCTGCCAATGGCCATCTTTGTTTACATAGAGTTATATAATGAAAACTTGTAGCGACTACTCCTCTGAAAATACTTGACGGATTTTCATGAAACTTCACAAAAATCTTGCTCTTGATGTCTAATTGATCCTAGCAAAATTTCAGGTCGGCCGGAAATTCAAGATGGCCGCCATGGCTAAAAATAGATTTTCAAAATACAAGTTTGTAGCGACTACTTCTTGAAAACTATAAGTGATATTGATATGGGACTTTTTCTAAAATGATCAGCATGACATGATGTTGGTCCTTATCAAAAATCGTTTTGATTCGACGTTAAACGTGGCTGCCAGCGGCCATCTTTGTTTACATAGAGTTATATAATGAAAACTTGTAGCGACTACTCCTCTGAAACTACTTGACGGATTTTCATGAAACTTCACAGGAATGTTGCTCTTGATGTCTAATTGATCCTAGCAAAATTTCAGGTCGGCCGGAAATTCAAGATGGCCGCCACGGCTAAAAATAATTTTTCAAAAAACAAGTCTGTAGCGACTACTTCCTGAAATCAAAACCAATCAGTAGAGCTTCAAGGTCATTGACCTCTTGTTAAACTTGCTGACGACGAGGTATATGTATAGATAACTTACATATTTTGAGAATGCAAACTCCATTATATAGACACAATATAAACGGCTTTAACCAGCCAGCACCGAAGCATTGTGGTGTAGTGGTTATAGCGTCTGCCTTGCATTCGGGAGGTCGTGGGTTCGAGTCCCCTGACCGCGTCATACCAAAGACTTTAAAAAATGGAGAAGTCACTTGTAACCCTTGCCTGACGAGCAAATAATGGGTAGTGCTGTAACGACTGATTGACCAGTGTCAGAATAATGTGACTGGGTGAGTGGGGGTATCATGTCTACTACGGCGTGGTATTCCAGTGTGGCAGCACTATAAAGAAACCATTGAGTTTGCTGCTTCAAGTAGACATATCATCACATCACACAACAACGCACAGACAAAAGATTAAAGAACCATAGGAATCTATTCAATAATAAGAGTAGGGCACGGTTCCCCGGATTCCTATGTATCCTTGCCCTCTCTCTGGGGCGGCTCTAAATAACCTATACTGTGTTGATGAGCCGTTAAACAACATTCAATTCAATTCAGTTCAAGCAGGTTTAAAGTCCCAATCATACTAAATTAAACTAGAATGAATTCGACGGCACGGCCATCGTGAAATACCCATGTTTTATTCACACAAGTCACTTGCCCCCCCCCCAACCACCCCCACCCTACCCCCACATTATATACAATGTAATCCCTTCATCAAAATGTTCATTTGAGAAATATTTTTTAAATAAATTGACCCCCTGTTACCCTCTACCCACCCTGCCTCTCCAACCCGAACCCCAGGGCAGACGTCCGAGTTCATTTGACATGCTGTGTATCTCTTTATTAGATGACTATTATACCAATTAATGTGAAAAAGTAGGAAAAAATGATGACACCGTAATTGCATTATTAGTGTATTTGATGCCCCTTCCTCCAGGCCCAACTATTACATAGGAGGAAACAAATGTATACAGTGTAATTCCATCATCATGTTTCATTTGAGACATAATTGTAAAAAATAAATAAAAAAAAATCCAAATCCCCCACTTCAGAAACAAGGGTTAATTTTAATTCTTGATAAAAACTTAAAAGGTTGCATTGTGTCCCTTTAAAAAAATAGCAAAATAATGTTATTCAGTTTTAATCAAGTAAATGAGAATCAACCTAAGTGTAGAAAGCCGATGGTATCAGCCTGAGCATTGAGTAATTGAGACTTGCTTCAGATATTGGTTTGATGTGCTCCTTATTCCACTGATTGTCATTGTGATAGGTGACTTCGATGGGGATTTGTACAACAGTATTTCTGTTATGTTATTTCTTGTAATATTTAGTGATGGGTGATTTCGATTTTGATTTGTCCGACGATAAATGTTTATTCCCTTGATCGCCTCAATGATTGGTGACTTTGATACAGATTTTATAGTGCTGAAGAAGCATGACGTGGTTGTGTCGGTGAAGTAACAAAAGTTTGGAGATCCAGTTATTTTCTTCATATTTTCAACAATGGATAGTGATAGCGGTTCTTGAGAATATTCTTAATCGTAACATTTCTGGAATTTGTTTTTAGCTCTACTGGCCGAAGGCCAGCAGAGCTTATGGGATGCCGAGTTGTCCGTCGTCCGTCCGTCGTCTGTCGTCCGTCGTCCGTCGTCGGCGTCGGCGTTAACTTTTGTCTCGTTAAGACTATAGGGCCTTCATTTTTCATCAAATCTTTACCAAACTTTAACAGGTTGTTAATATCAATGAAAGCTCGGATGAGTTCGAAAACCAGCCAGATCGGACAAGTAACAGCGGAGTTATGGCCCTTGATTTAGTTAAAAATGCTATATTGCTATATTTTGCCTCGTTAAGACGATAGGGCCTTCATTTTTCATCCTATCTTTACCAAACTTTACCACATTGTCATTATCAATGAAAGCTCGGACAAGTTCGAAAACCAGCGAGATCGGACCAGTAACAGCAGAGTTATGGTCCTTGATTTAGTTAAAAATGCTATATTTTGCCTCGTTAAGACAATAGGGGCTTTATTGTTCATCCGATCTTTACCAAACTTTATCAGATTGTTAATATCAATGAAAGCTCGGACAAGTTCGAAAACCATTCATATCGGACCAGTAACAGCGGAGTTATGGCCCTTGATTTAGTTCAAAATGCTATATTTTGCCTCAATAAGACGATAGGGCTTCATTTTTAATCCGATCTTTACTAAACTTTATCAGATTGTTAATGTCTATGAAAGCTTGGTCAAGTCCGAAAACCAGCCTGATCGAACCAGTAACAGCAGAGTTATGGCCCTTGATTTTGTTAAAAATGCTATAATTTGCCTCGTCATACGATAGGGCCTTCATTTTGCATCTGATCTTTGTCAAACTTTAGCAGATTTTATGACTTTCTTTTTTTTTTTATTATTATTATTTTTTATTTTTTTTTTATTATTTTTTTTTTAATATTTTTTTTTTATTTTTTTTAATTATTACTTATTTTTATTAATTTTGTTTATTTTTTTATTTTTATTTTTTTTTATTAATATATATATAATTTTTTTTATTATTATTAATATATATATATATATATTTTTTTTTTTTTTTTTTTTTTTTTAATAATTTTATTGTTTTAATTATTACTAATTTTTATTAATTTTGTTTAATTTTTTTTTTTTTTTTTTTTTTATTATTATTTTTTTTATTATTATTATTTTTTTTTTTTTTTTAGCACTATGTTGGACCTGTCGGACCAGTTACAGAGGAGTTACGGCTCTTTATTTAGTTAAAAATGCCATATTTTGCCTCGTTAATACGGTAGAGCCTTCATTGTTCATCTGATCTTTACCAAACTTTACCAGATTCTTTAGTTATGGCCCTTGATTTAGCTAAAAAGCTGTTTTTTGCCCGAAACTTTCAAAAAAACGTAAATGGCACTCACTCGCTTCATTGATGTTATAAGAACTGTGTTAGCCAGTAGAGCGTCCACAGGCCCTCTTGGGCCTCTTGTTTCTGTATTTGATTGGTCAAAGGCCCAAATGACATTCAGAGATTATTTGGAAAACTTTCAGATTTCATTGGATGATCGATACACGTCTGACAGTCGAGTCATGATATTGTGGTACTGTGTTGTTTACAAACGGGGTGAAATGAGTGTGCGGGTTCATTAATTGTTTATTTTAATAATGACACCGATTAAGCTGCCAGGGGTGAGAATTGTACTGAAAGTCATTTAACAATCGCTCGTGGCAAAAAACAGTAGGCAGTTTTGTTCCATTATCAAATTCTGCTTTGCCTGGCTTGCCACTTGATTAAATGTCTACGTTGCACGCATATATCAATAAAAGCTCGGACAAATTCGAAAACCAGCCAGGACGGACCAGTAACAGCAGAGTTATGGTCCTTGATTAAGTTAAAAATGCTATATTGCTATATTTTTTTTCATTAAGACGATAGGGCCTTCATTTTTCATCCTATCTTTACCAAACTTTACCACAGTGTTAATATCAATGAAAGCTCAGACAAGTTCGAACACCAGCCATATCGGACTAGTGACAGCGAAGTTATGGTCCTTGATTAAGTTAAAAATGCTATATTGCTATATTTTTCCTCGTTAAGACGATAGCGCCTTCATTTTTCATCCTATCTTTACCAAACTTTACCACATTGTTAATATCAATGAAAGCTCAGACAAGTTCGAACACCAGCCATATGGAACTAGTGACAGCGAAGTTATGACCCTTGAGCTATATTTTGCCTCGTTAAGACGATAGGGGCTTCATTGTTCATCTGATCTTTACCAAACTTTATCAGATTGCTAATGTCGTTGAAAGCTCGGACAAGTTTGAAAACCATTTATATCGGACCAGTTACAGCGGAGTTATGGGCCTTGATTTAGTTCAAAATGCTATATTTTGTCTCGTTAAGATGATAGGTCCTCTATTGTTCATCCGATCTTTACCAAACTTTATCAGATTGTTAATATCAATGAAAGCTCGGACAAGTTCGAAAACCATTTATATCGGACCAGTTACAGCGGAGGTATGGGCCTTGATTTAGTTCAAAATGCTATATTTTGTCTCGTTAAGATGATAGGGCCTTCATTTTTCATCCTATCTTTACCAAACTTTACCACATTGTCATTATCAATGAAAGCTCGGATAAGTTTGAAATCCATTCCTATCGGACTAGTAACAGCGGAGTTATGGCCCTTGGTTTAGTTCAAAATGCTATATTTTGCCTTGTTAAGACGATAGGGGCTTCATTGTTCATCCGATCTTTACCAAACTTTATCAGATTGTTAATATCAATGAAAGCTCTAACAAGTTTGAAAACCATTCATATGGGACCAGTAACAGCAGAGTTAATGCCCTTGATTTAGTTCAAAATAGTATATTTTGCCTCGTTAAGATGATAGGGCCTTCATTTTTCATCCAATCTTTACCAACCTTTATCAGATTGTTAATGGCAATAAAAGCTCGGTCAAGTTCCAAAACCAGCCAGATCGGATTTAGTAAAAGCGGAGTTATGGCCTTTGATTTTGTTAAAAAATGCTATAATTTGCCTCGTCATACGATAGGGCCTTCATTTTGCATCTGATCTTTGCCAAACTTTACCAGATTTTATGACTTTCATTATTTTATATTTGATTATTATTTTTTTTTTAATTATTGTTTTATTTTATTTTTTGGATTTTTTTTTTTTTAAATAGTTTTTAGCTTGACTGATCAGAGATCAGCAGAGCTTATGCCGTGGTGCGGCGTCCGTCCGTAAACTTTTATTTGTAGCGACAACTCCTCTGAAACTACTGGATGGATATTCATGAAACTTTACAGAAATGTTACCCATAAAGTCTAGTAGATCCTAGCAAAAATTCATGTTGATGTGAAATCCAAGATGGCCGCCAAAGCTAAAAATAGAGTTTTAAAATACAAGTTTGTCGCGACTACTTCTTAAAAACTATAAGGGATATTGATATGGGACTTTTTCTAAAATGATCAGCATGACATGATGTTGATCCTTGTCAAAAATCGTTTTGATTCAACGTTAAATATGGCTGCCAGCGGCCATCTTTGTTTACATAGAGTTATATAGTAAAAACTTGTAGCGACTACTCCTCTGAAACTACTGGGCGGATTGTCATGAAACTTTACAGGAATGTTGCTGTTGATGTCTTATTGATCCTAGCAAAATTTCAGATCTGCCAGAAATTCAAGATGGCCGTCACAGCTAAAAATAGATTTTTAGCTCTACTGATCAGAGATCAGCAGAGCTTATGCCGTGGTGCGGCGTCCGTCGTCCGTCCGTCTGTCCGTTAACTTTTATTTGTAGCGACTACTCCTCTGAAACTACTGGATGGATATTCATAAAACTATACAGAAATGTTGCCCATGCAGTCTAGTTGATCCTAGCAAAAATTCATGTTGATGTGAAATCCAAGATGGCCGCCAAAGCTAAAAATAGATTTTTTTCTGTCCGTCCGTCCGTTAACTTTTATTTGTAGCGACTACTCCTCTGAAACTACTGGATGGATATTCATAAAACTTTACAGAAATGTTGCCCATGAAGTCTAGTTGATCCTAGCAAAAATTCATGTTGATGTGAAATCCAAGATGGCCGCCAAAGCTAAAAATAGATTTTTTAAATTCAAGTTCGTAGCGACTACTTCTTGAAAACTATAAGTGATATTGATATGGGACTTTTTCTAAAATGATCAGCATGACATGATGTTGGTCCTTGTCGAAAATTGTTTTGATTTGACGTTAAACATGGCTGCCAGCGGCCATCTTTGTTTACATAGAGTTATATAATGAAAACTTGTAGCGACTACTCCTCTGAAACTACTTGACGGATTTTCATGAAACTTCACAGGAATGTTGCTCTTGATGTCTAAATGATCTTAGCAAAATTTCAGGTCGGCCGGAAATTCAAGATGGCCGCCACGGCTAAAAATAAAATTTCAAAATACAAGTTTGTAGCGACTACTTCTTGAAAACTATAAGTGATATTGATATGGGACTTTTTCTAAAATGATCAGCATGACATGATGTTGGTCCTTATCAAAAATCGTTTCGATTCGACGTTAAACGTGGCTGCCAGCGGCCATCTTTGTTTACATAGAGTTATATAGTAAAAACTTGTAGCGACTACTCCTCTGAAACTACTTGGCGGATTTTCATGAAACTTTACAGGAATGTTGCTCTTAATGTCTAATTGATCCTAGCAAAATTTCAGGTCGGGCGAAAATTCAAGATGGCCGCCATGGCTAAAAATAGATTTTCAAAATACAAGTTTGTAGCTACTACTTCTTGAAAACTATAAGTGATATTGATATGGGACTTTTTCTTAAATGATCAGCATGACATGATGGTTATCCGAGTCGAACATTATTTTGATTCGACATTAAACATGGCTGCCAGTGGCCATCTTTGTTTACATAGAGTTATATAATGAAAACTTGTAGCGACTACTCCTCTGAAAATACTTGACGGATTTTCATGAAACTTCACAGAAATGTTGCTCTTGATGTCTAATTGATCCTAGCAAAATTTCAGGTCGGCTGGAAATTCAAGATGGCCGCCATGGCTAAAAATAGATTTTCAAAATGCAAGTTTGTAGCGACTAATTCTTGAAAACTATAAGTGATATTGATATGGGACTTTTTCTAAGATGATCAGCATTACATGATGTTGGTCCTTGTCAAAAATCATTTTGATTAGATGTAAACATGACTGTCAGCGGCCATCTTTGTTTACATAGAATTATATAATGACAACTTGTAGCGACTACTCCTCTGAAATTTCTTGACGGATTTTCATGAACTTCACAGGAATGTTGCTCTTGATGTCTAATTGATCCTAGCAAAATATCAGGTCGGCTGGAAATTCAAGATGGCCGCCACGGTTAAAAATAAATTTTCAAAAAACAAGTTTGTAGCGACTACTTCCTGAAATCAAAATCAATCAGTAGAGCTTCAAGGTCATTGACCTCTTGTTTAAAAATAAGTTTGTAGCGACTACTTCTTGAAAACTATAAGTGATATTGATATGGGACTTTTTCTAAAATGATCAGCATGACATGATGTTGATCCTTGTGGAAAATTATTTTGATTCGACGTTAAACATGGCTGCCAGTGGCCATCTTTGGTTACATAGAGTTATATAGTAAAAACTTGTAGCGACTACTCCTCTGAAACTACTTGACGGATGTTCTTGAAACTTCACAGGAATGTTGCTCTTGATGTCTAATTGATCCTAGAAAAATTTCAGGTCGGCCGGAAATTCAAGATGGCCGCCACAGCTAAAAATAGATTTAAAATAAATAAGTTTGTAGCGACTACTTCTTCAAAACTATAAGAGATATTGATATGGGACTTTTTCTAAAATGATCAGTATGACATGATGTTGGTCCTTGTCGAAAATCGTTTTGATTTGACGTTAAACATGGCTCCCAGCGGCCATCTTTGTTTACATAGAGTTATATAATGAAAACTTGTAGCGACTACTCCTTCGAAACTACTTGACAGATTTTCATGAAACTTCACAGGAATGTTGCTCTTAATGTCTAATTGATCCTAGCAAAATTTCAGGTCGGCTGGAAATTCAAGATGGAAGCCACGGTTAAAAATAGATTTTCAAAAAACAAGTCTGTAGCGACTACTTCCTGAAATCAAAATCAATCAGTAGAGCTTCAAGGTCATTGACCTCTTGTTTTTTTTTAGTTTTTTTTTTTAGTTTGTTTTGTTTGTTTTTTTAGCTCTATGTTGGACCAGTCGGACCAGTAACAGAGGAGTTATGGCTCTTGATTTAGTTAAAAATGCTATATTTTGCCTGGTTAATACGGTAGGGCCTTCATTTTTCATCTGATCTTTACCAAACTTTACCTCATCAGTGCTCAAAGAAAATTATTTTAAGAGACAGGCCCAGGGCTTGTTGCTTCTGAAAATGGACAGGCCCCGATTTGAAATGGACAGGCCCTGATTTGAAATGGACAGGCCCTGATTTAAAATGGAAAGGTCCAATATTTTTTTCTTATTGGAAATGTGTCTTTATTCACTTTTATAGCACACATTAATTTTGTTAAGTATGTATTAATCAAGCTCAGAACCTTCTCTGACTATATTTTTATTTTTGCTACCACTTGATGCTCCCTGGTCAGCGGACTTATTTACCATTTCGTTTAAAATATGTTAGAATAGAATATTACATAGTAATTTATAACCAATGCAAAGGAGAGTACTAGCACTTTTGCCAAACGATAATAATCAGAGCCGACTTGGTGAAACTGGAGCTAAATTTGGAGCCAAATTTTTAATCAGGTTTTATGAGACTATCAGAGCCTCCTCTGGCTATATTTTTTCTTTTTGTCACCACTTTCTCCAAGTAAAGAATTAGGAGCATAGACTAGGATTCATTTAAAAGTAGGATTCCAGGAACTCCTTACACCTTAAATAATGAATAGAAATATACTTTATACCTGTATTTATACATATACAGTATATTTTTCTTTCCATCAACATGTATTTGTAAAGGACAGTTTTTCTTATTTGATTATGTAAAAAAAAAAAAAAAAAAAAAAAAAAATATATCCGAAATTATGTACCATCCGAACTACTATGACACCGCACTTTCACGGCCCGAACATTTCACAAACATTCAATCGAAATACCATCAATAATGATTTTTTTTTCATGCAAAACACAACCCTAATAGCAGAATAATGAGTTTTATGTCAACAATTGTCGACCTCAAAGTTGTGACAATCTGCGACACGAAGACAGGCAAAATATTCAAACTTCTTATTGTTTCAATGTGTGTATAACACATTTTAATTACTTTATTGCAAGTGTTTTCACAGTTCACAATACACATGGGAGTATTTTGTCTTGAGGAACATGAGCTTGAGATCCAGTAAAACTGATTTTTTGGGGGATTTTTTTTTTTTTAGACAGGCCCGACGGGCTCCTCGTCTGCAAAATGAGACAGGCCCGGAATGGATTTCGAGGAGCCCCGGGCGTCGGGCTATCCTATTTCTTGAGCACTGCACATTCTTTAGTTATGGCCCTTAATTTAGTCAAAAAGATGTTTTGTTGGCTGAAACTTTCAAAAAAACGTAAATGGCAGTCACTCGCTTCATTGATGTTATAAGAGCCATGTTAGCCAGTAGAGCGTCCACAGGCCCGCTACATGGGTGAAACCTATCTTAAACAATCATGGGGAAAGATAAAAATCAGTCACGTGCATCAGCGTGATGTCACGTCATTGTGTAAAAAAACATGCAAAACTTTATTAAAATTTTGGTGATGTCAACTCACAAAATGTCAATGATATCCAAGAAAAATAATCAATCATGGATATCCTGTTCATATAGGGAATTGCCTTGGTTCTGATAAAAACAATTATACCTTGTGTGTTGGAATTTCCATGAATTCCAACCCTTGGTATAACTGGAGAGCCTTGGTTCTGATAAAAACAATTATACCTCATGTGTTGGAATTCCCCATCTTTACCGGATACCCATAAAAGATTCTTAAACCATTACGTTGTCCGAGTATTAACTTCCATACCCCATCCAACCCCTTCTCAAAGAAGCGAAAACGGGGTTGGCTGGGGTATGAAATAAAACCTTAATTTCGGCTTAAACAGTTTGCATATTGTAAAATTAAAACATTTAATATGTAAATTTAAACAGGTTATTGCATTTTTTCAGTAAAAAATGCTTTAAACCGGTTTTATTGTCATAATATCTGTTGTAAAATCCTGCTAATATAAGCTTTCCCATCGCTTAATGGAATTAAGGCGGGACCACGTAATGTCACTCTGTCTAATGTATACATCTTGAAATAACTTTTTCATATTTTTACACATTGAATTTTGCATTTGAATCTGATTACAGACAAATGTAAACAAGTACATGTAGTGGCAAGCACCTGTTTGAAATTAAGGAATAGTGTTGCCACTATGCCTTAATGACCTGGGGATGAACTGTTTATATATTTACAGGAAAACAGCTTCAAATATAAAAAAAAATGGAGCCGGGCAACATCATCCATGCATTGGTTGTGACTCTTCTGCTGGTGCACGTGTCACATGTGTTGGGAGGAGAAGATTTCTACAAACTGCTTGGCACTGAACGGGGTGCTAGCGTTAAGGAGATCAGAAAGGCTTTTAAAAAGTTGGCTGTCACCATGCATCCAGATAAAAATCCTGTAAGTTGGCTTTCATAATGCATCCTGTGCAAATGGCACATGTATGTTGTTCTTCGTGTAGCCAGATACAAATCTGGTAAGTTGTAGGTAACCATGCCTTTAGATCAAAATTTGATCAAGTTGCCTGTCACATTGCATCCAGATAAAAATCGAGTTTAGTTGACAGTCACATTGCATCTAGATAAAAATCGAGTTAAGTTGACCGTCACATTGCATCCAGATAAAAATCGAGTTAAGTTGACCGTCACATTGCATCCAGATACAAATCGAGTTTAGTTGACAGTCACATTGCATCTACATGTAGATAAAAATTGAGTTAAGTTGACCGTCACATTGCATCCAGATAAAAATCGAATTAAG
>JAWPHD010021201.1:0-29029 GCA_037043455.1 Cyrtodaria siliqua | reverse complement strand
AATATATATATATATAAAGAAACACAACTCAAAACGATTTATCCAGTAGTTCGTTTCATTCACTCTGTTGTTGTATATTCCAAAACAGCAGCATCCTCTTCCCTGTGTCAATTCCCATTTACCCTCATTTCAAGCAACGATGATAAAATGACATTTAAATTGTATTCTCTTCTACTTGATTTAACATTTCAAGTTGTTCTATTTTTTTCTTTCAATTTGAATGCCTTATTACTTTACTATCTTTTGTTTCTTTCATTTAATTAAATAAACTATTCTGGAATACGTATGAATTATTTTAGTTACCTACCTTCATAATTCATGTTATAAACATATCAAATTACTGCTGTTATAAACATGCCATCAGTTGTGTACACAATGAATATTGTACCTAGAAAAAGAACATCATAAGTATTTTACTTTCGTTCTAATCCTTTTTCTTCTATTGTGTACAAATAGTGTAAATACATGTGACATAAAATATGTTTAAACTCAATCACTCTCGATACCCATACTAAGGCGGTACACGACAGTTTCTAAAAGTGTACAATGTGGTGAAACTTGGGAGGCAAGCATAATTTTTTAAATACAAAAATATTATGTATGGTGACTGATATGCACCATCTCGTCTTTTCGTTATTTCGCCGCATAATAACGCCGAGCGAAAAGACGCCGGGCGAAATAACGAAAAGACGAAAAAACGCCGGGCGAAATATCGAAAAAACGCCGAGCGAAAAGACGACAAATAGTCATAACGCCGTGCTAAAAAACTAAAAGACGAGAAACCGGCACGCGCAAAGACGACGTTTTATACATTTAAATTGTCGTTATTTCGTGTGAAGTTTTTTCGTTTTTTCGTTATTTCGCCTGGCGTCTTTTCGCTCGGCGTTTTTTCATCTTTTCGCATGGCGTCTTTTCGCAAGGCGTCTTTTTGCCCGGCGTCTTTTCGCGTGGCGTTATTTCGCCCGGCGTTATTTCGCGTGGCGTCTTTTCGCCCGGCGTCTTTTTGCGTGGCGTTATTTCGCTCGGCGTTATTTCGCCCGGCGTTTTTTCGTCAATGGGTTGACAATGGGTTGCTCTGACGAAATCGCCGATATGTGTTTAGCAACAATGCGTCAAAGGCAGCTACGTGCACCCAATACGGTGGATGAATCTCTCGAACTCTTTGGCAATTTAATTTCAGAAGTTTAAAACCATTCAAGCACTTTATTATAGAAAGTGGTGTTAAGAGACAGATACCTCATGATATTGATATCATGTTCAAGATATAACATCACGTCTGTTGTACACTGAAAATGATGACAACAAACAATACATATTCAGACGCACGTGTTTTATTGAGTATTGTGTAACAAAAAGACCAATGTCCCTATTATGCATAACTGTTAAAGGGGCATAACCGGTATATTTTAATATAACTTAAGTAAAAATATTTTAACTCATATTTCTTGGACTGCTTTTATGAACGTTTTTGCAGAATGATCAACATTTAATTCTCGCTATGAGAATTAGTATTTATAAGAAAATAATAAATGACAGAAATATAAGTCAATAAGTTAATTACCTCAGTCTAAATGTCTAACAAATGTCGAACTTATTGACAATATAAAGGCGTTTTTAAGGTAAACTGTTTTAATCTTACACAAAATAAAAGACAAATAGTCAAATTTAACCTATATTTTATATGATATGTATACCGTTTAAGTCACAATTTAAAAATAGAAAGATACTGGTAATTCCGCTTTAACTCAATTGTTAATGGGTTTTTTCTTCTGATGTGCATGGTTTGAACTATAAAGAAATCGGACATGGAAAGTAGCATTCAAGAAGGACAGTCAACCACAAAACACAGAAACAAACACGCAAACAGTCAAACAAGAAGGCAAAAGTAATAATAAATGCAAACGACACCAAACCTCACACTTGCCCTACTGTCATACCATTAAAACAGGACAGTGTTAATAAAGAAATCCCCGTCATGATCTAACTTGATGAAATAACATAACTTGATGAAATTATATATCTGGAATATAGCTATCCCTTGATCTGGGACATTTCGAATTCAACAGCTACACTTTGCAACAACTTTGTAGGGCATCATAAGCCATAATTATCGAGGCTCATTAATAAACGACTAGTTGCTGCATATTTATTCAAGTCAATCCAGAGGATCGTCATTTGGCCATGGTATTAGCAATCTGTGCAAGTTTGATAAAGATCAAATATAACATGGTTGATGAAAATACTCAATGCTGATTGGCTGGTGAGGAGTTTAAAATCAAAAATATTACACTCTGACGTCACGTCCTTCAACTGTTTGAACGTCATTTCAACGTCGAAAAACACCCAGAACAACGTTTACGTTATTTTAAGGCAACGTTACGTACGCACTACAAATTGAACTTGTTAAAAACACGATAAGGCTGAATATTTTCTTCCTTTTGAGAATGTGTTTGTATTATGTTCAATCTCTCGAGAATGTGCATACAAAATACATAAAAATCAATGTCAGATAAGAAATAAAATATTTCCAGCGGGTTTATATTGTGCGAGATCAAAACCTGGTGGCTGGGACTTGAACACTCATCGAAACCGCGGCCTACGGCACTTGGTATCGATGGTCTTTAGGTCCAGCCCACCAGGTTTTTATCTGGGACAATATAAACCCGCTGGAAATATTGTATTTCTTAAATAATAAATGAAGGTGCTAGAGTGTTCACAAGGCAGAAAACTGCATTTTTCAGGAAACAACAAGGGCAATAACTCCACTGTTACTGATCTGATTTGGCTGGTTAACTTGTCCGAGCTTTCATAGATATTAATAATATGTGCATTTTTTGTAAAGATGAAATAATAAATGAAGGTGCTAGAGTGTTCACAAGGTTTAATATGGTTTTTTTCAGCAAAACAAGGGCTATAACTCCGGTGAAATTAATCCGATCGGGCTCGTTTTCGACCTTGTCCGAGCTTTTATTGATATAAACACAATGGCACAGTTTCGTAAAGATCCGATAATAACGAAGGCCCTAGAGTGTTCAAAGCGCAAAAGTTAACAGACGGACGACGAACAACTAATCATCCCTAAATAGTGCAAAAAACTAGATCAATGTCACTGATATTGAAAACGTGACTCCCGACGTTTTAATACTGGAATTGCTCTTATCAGATTTCAAATTCTGGCAAATTATAGTTCAACAACTGTTGGTATTTTAATAATCTTTATTTAAAATAGTGTATCTTAACTGCAGAGTTGCTGCACATTTTATTGTAAACACTCCATTTACATTGGAGCCACATTTTAGTGATTTGTGCGAGATGGCACCTGAAACAATGCAGCGGTCATGATTAAGACCTTTAATGAGCACGAACAAAAAAGTATAAAATGAACTTGATTTTGGGGGGTTCTACCCCTCTCCTGACCTCTAATGGGATCTGCAGTGGCCCTATTCTTTGCCCGGGAACCACTTGAGTTAATATTGAATGAAAATACACAATATACAAGTAACATACAACAAAATGAGAACAATTCTCAAAACTGAATTGACTCTAAAAGACAATTTTAACAAAATAATCTCTCTAAATCAACAAGTTTACAACTAAACTGACCTAATTTGGCCTAAATTAAAAACCATGCAGATACAATTTAACAGTCCTACTTCTCTGACTCAAGTTGTTCTTTAATCTTGTCTTAATTATATTAAAGAGTAAAATCATTGAGAGTTGACTGGAAAATAAAAATCCATGATGGTGGCAACATATTTGATATATTGACCTAGTTGGAATGGCCCATATTCAAAGGAAACGAGATTTTTTTTAAATAACTATTCTGACCAATTTCTACAAATTCTTTAAAATTACCAATAAACTGTTTAAAAATCTGACAGTTTGTCTTTAAAGTTCAGACATCAAACTGGTTAACTAAGATATTTTTTTTATTAAAGTACATGTACTGAACAGGAAATGAATTTGAATTAAATACAAGAGGGCAAGATGGCCATGATGGCCCTATAGGCTCAGCTGAGTATTGGTCCTTTTTATTCAGCACTTGGTATTAAATATATGCACTAGTTATTACGTAATGGTTAGGGTTAAACAATGCTACAACGACCCAAAAAACTATCCGTGGTCAAGCCTACATGCATTAAAAAGCTATCAATGACCTTGAAGCTATACTGATAGGTTTGAAAAGCAAGGTCAGAATTCCTGTGAAGTCAGAAAAGTAGTCGCTACAGCTTTTTACTATATAACTTTATGTAACTTTATGTAAATAAAGATGGCCACTGGCAGCCATGTTTAAGGTCAAAATCAAAACAATGTTCAACAAAGACCAACATCATTTCATAATAACGCCACGTATGTGCTTTTCTTTCTAATTATAATCTGCAATTTGTAGAATTGCAATTAAAAATAAGTATTCTTGTAACAAGATACACAAATGTAGATGAAAAACGACGTTCAGCATAAAATCTGAAAGAGGAACATTTACTTCAAACTATCTAACTTTGTGTCTTGCTATATAACTTGCAAAGTTTGAAACTCTCAAACTAAAAATAAAACAACTTTTCTTATTTAAAAGAACAAAAATATATAGAAACGGTCTTCCAAAACTCCTCAATTATACATAACGAACGAACGAACGAACGAACGAACGGACGGACGGACGGACGGATGGATGGATGGATGGATGCGACTCCTCGCTTCGATTTCAGATCGACAAAAAATTACAATCTTCAGCGATGATTTCTCAAAAAGTAGTAAATATTTTGTTACATACTATGCAACCGAGTGTAAAGGACTCATTTATCTAACTGTAAGCATACATATCTACTCAGAGTAACGTCATGCATGTCACGGCGAATTAAGCAAGTAACGAGCAAAAATGTAAGGCACTTACTTTTCGAATGTTGACATGTCCGCCATCTTCCAAGGCGGTAGCCCTATTGTCAACCCTTTTGTGTTTGTGTTGTCTTTCAGGGGCGTAGCGTGGCCGTTTTTGAAGTTACTCCAAAATTGAGCAGCATAGCTGCGAACCGATTCGCCTCGCGGCGAGTTGGGGTAGGTGCGGGAGGAGGTCGGCTTTCCTGCTGATGGGGGTCCGGGGAAATTTTGGAAAATAGAACGCAAATGGTGCATTTTCCTGAAGTTTTGAAGGAGAAATACCAGCAACGTAAAGTATTAGTTAACACTGTTTGTTACTTGAATAGATTATCTTTGTTTGTAAACTTATATACCAATATAATTGTTAGTGAAAAAATCGGACTATAGTTTATCTTTGGAGAAAAAGTTAAGAATAGACATACCTGTGCACTTTGTGTCTGTAAAGCATATCTTTGTTATTAAACTTTTGAAAAAAAACAAGTTCAGAAAGTAATTTGAAATTGGGACATCATACAAAAACAAAAAACAAATTTGCTATTTTATACCTCTTATTATGCGATAATATTCTAATGCGAGTCTACATACTCACAGTAGAGCTTGCAGTTTTACTAACTTATGATGAACAAATTTAGACAAGTGTCTTATGTAGGCCTACTATTGCAGTATAGTTCTAACATCACTTAAGAGTCTGATCTAAGCCGTCAGTTAGTCAAATAATGAGAGTGACACTGTAATCAAGAGGCACTTTACTTTACATCAATACATAAATGCGTTTACACACGAAACAATAGCGCGAGACGCCTTTATTTTCTACGCGCGAATATGTCTACCACCCCTTCCACATTAATTTCTCGTTCCCTATATATGTTGAGGAAGCCTAGGCCCGACATCCTCTCCGTCGTCATGGTGTTCCTTAGATATGTCTTGACGTGGCACATGATGCTGAATGATAATGTTCGGGTAAAGGTCTGCGCTGGATAGTTCAACAGCCTTTTCGAGGGTATCTGGTGTGGGCTCTGGTCGGACTGCGGACCACCTGGCTTGCCACCTCTTTACTTCACGAACAAACTGGTCTAGGTCGGGTTCAATATCTGGCAGAAAGGTTTCATGGATATTGCCGATGATCTCTGCAGTTAAATTATCCACCTGTGTCGGTATAAGGTACTGTGCATTGTACCTGGCTTCACCCTGCAATAGTCGAGTCTGTATATCTGATATGAGGTGATCCACGAAGGGCAAATACATATTTCTTCTCCAGAATTCGGACGGAGTCACCGCTGGTACATTAGGTCGGTTTCTTTGAAGACCAGCGTGTCGTGGAATACTAGGTTCCACACATACCTGGTTGGCTAGGTTGACTGCCTTGTCAAACAAGACATTCCACACCTCGGCGTCACCCCTTTCGGCCTCTAACAGTGCTATTACAGCCCGCGTTTCAGTAACGGTAACTACAAGGTCGCATGTTTTCTTCTGGAGCATTTTTGATAGAGGCGCGACCGCTGAAAGAACGTGCTCTACTGCAATCAGGCTTATGATAAACTCGTTTGTGAGTATCGCCTTGTGGTAAGAGGCTGCCTTCGTGTCGCCATGTTCTGTGGTCAGCTGGTGAAGGGATGATTCGACAGCGATGAAGGATGAGAGGCAGGTGAAAAGAGCGTCTGCGCGTGCTGCCCAACGAGTCTCACCTAACGACTGCAGTTTTGTGCGCCGATTCATTTCCTCTCTATCCACTGGGCCGATGTTCTCTCGAAGGCACAATAACCTTTTCGCTGAATAATTGAATGCAAATGCAATAGTTTGGACCATGTCCATCATGTTCCGGACGTATGCTTCTTTGGAAGCATGAACGATGGCTAGATTCAAACAATGTGCCTTGCAGTGTGTATACGCAGCCCCAGGTGTTTGTGCCTTCACACGAGCCTGCACACCCCGGAATCTGCAATTTTATAAATAAGAGGAATAAAAGTTATATTATTACATCGTGCCTATACTGAGTCAATGGTCTACCCTACACATGCCTATACTGTAATATAAGCTAAAAGTAAAATCGCGGAAATCAATGGTAAACAATTGACTATACATTTTATAGTAATACATTATCAGTAATGGATTAAGTGTTTCAAAATGACAAAGTGTACTGACATACAAAATGTACGTATACCAAGTGCGATGCCCTAATGGACAAGACACACGCCTCGCACCTGGGAGGTGGAATATGGTTAAAGTCCCTTCATAAGCGGCGTTTACTGATACTGAAGAGTGACGACCATTTGGTGAGCCATCAACTAATTAAATAATTAATACCGATATAAAGTTTGAATTACTACAAGAATGACAATGGAAGTGTGTTAAGTTCAACTCAGGTTACGTACACTCCACTCATGTTGGCTGCCCCATCATAGCCCTGTCCCCTCATTTTAGGTAGTTCAACACCTGCGGCATCTAGATTATGCAGAAACGCTCCAGAGAGAGCTTCGCCTGTCGTTGAATTACACATGGCGAAGCCGATGAAGTCTTCACGGAGAGTTTTGGAACAGGAGTCCCAGAATCTAAAATAAATAGGTCAATAATTATATTAAGCAACTGAATGGTTGTTTTCCTTAAAACGTCTTTCATTATAATTTAACTTAATATTTGAGTATGCATAACATTCGGCCAAACTCTGTACTATAAATAGATACACACACGGTATTATTATTACTATTGGCTTTGTTCAATATGTAGAGAAAATAAATTATTTTTATTTTTTGTGCAGTATACATAAAAATAAAATCGTGCTGAGGCTAAACAATTGTTTTGAACTTCTTCAAGTCCATGCTATACTGTAGATACCTGACTGGGAAGGGGTAATGTTGTACTTCGTCCCACTTTGAGTTTAACAATTTCAATATTGTCTGTAACCCGGTTCCGCCCGAAAACACATCTGGCCTGGAATTCACCAACCGTTCTTGAGAACATTCTTAGACTTGAAACCAAGAATATTCTTCAAATCCAATACTTGACTTCAAGTCTAATTCACCAAACATTTTTGAGCCAAGAATATTCTTGAGACCAAGAATATTCTTGGGATTCTTGAGCATGCCTCTGGGCATGCTCAAGATTAATACTTGACAACAAAAATGGCCGCCATTCACAGACAGGTGAGACAACGACTTGTGGAAAGAGCGTTTTGGGGACTGGATAGAGTTTTAAAAGACCGGCAAAATCCGTTGGAAACTTTGCCCGAGACAGAAGTATTCAGAAGGTATAGGTTTAGACCTAGAACAATACTGTATATTACGGATTTGGTGTCGGAGCGTGTAGCGTTCATTTCTGCAAGAAATTCTCCATTACCTGCACTGTTGCAAGTGTTGGTGTTCTTGCGTTTTTTTGGCAACAGGGTCATTCCAACTTCTTGTTGGAGATTCATTGGAGATTTCACAGTCAACTGTATGTCGTTGCTGTAGACGTGTAGGACGAGCGCTGGCTAGCCTCAGTCATCGGTTTGTTTCATTTCCGACTGGCGAAGCTGCTACCATCACGAAACAGAGGTTTAGAAATATTGCTGGTAAGCTTTAAAATTGTTTGTAATTTGGCGCTAGCGTCCTTAGAGTTATACACATCCGCTAAGGGACGCAACTTATACCAAACATTATATAGTCCGTTTCAAAATTGATCAGTTGATCGTCCTAGCTTTTAACCCAATCCCTCCCAGAGGCCATTACACAAGGAACGACAATTCTGGGTAGAGATTTGCTTTTAACCGTGTACTGTATAGTATGCGCTATAACATACATGCAATTTAACACACTTACTGTACTGGTATAAATTTAATGTTCTTTAACGGCTTATCAACGCAGTATATGTTATTTAGAGCCGCCCCCAGAGAGAGCGGAAGGGTACTGGTATGATATATATGCCCCCACCTTTCTGGCACCGTACCATCAAACATCAATAGAGGAGACTGTGTTATGTGAATCGAAAAAATGTCTTTCGAGTCTTTGATGAGGGACTGTGGGAAGACGGAATTGAGATAGTTAAAAGCATAAAATATGTATGGTGCACCATGGGTGTGATGTAAGAATAAACAAAACAAAGCAGAAAAAAAGATGCACATGTAGATGTATACATAAATAGCATGGGTTTCGGTTGGTCATGGGATGGTCATGGGATGGTGGCGTACGTGTATCCCAAGCCCACACATCCTCCCACAAACCTTCATCCATTTTAACCCTCATCCAAAATGGATGAGAAAGTATGTGTACTTGCGAAAAAAATATGTGACAGTACCCCCGCCAAAACTCTTATTGATGACGACGAGTGAGTTCATATGAGTAGGAGCCACCCCCACCGGCAATAATTTGATAAAAAAATGGTTAGCGTTCAGAAAAGTGCTTCCCTCCCCACATCCCTCTCCCCATCCACGCCGCCGGGGTTGTTGGGGGTGATGATAGTTGATATGATGTATGGTCATTCAGAATAAGCATTGCATTGAATTGGGGTTTTACGGCGCACCAACACAAGAAAGGTTATATGGCACCAAACAGGGATGAACATGCCAAGCTCATCTTCCATTTACATCTAAATAAAACACGGAGAATGGGTCTAGAACATTTTAACCTGCAGAACTGCAGAGTTGCTGCATATTCTATTGTAGACACTCCATTTACGATGGAGCCACGCTTACGGCACGTTCCACATTTGCATATGCGGCGTCATGAATGAATGAATGGTGTTTTACGGCACGTCGACACACAAATAGGTCATATTGTGCGCAAAAACTGATGAATGATGAAGAAATGAAGTCATGAAGAGAAAACCTTGAATGAGCATGATAAAAAAAATGACAAAATGAACATGAAGGGACATGAATGGAGGGTCCTACCCCTCTGCCTCTAGCGGGATTTGCAGTGGTTGTATTCTAACCCGGCAACCACATGGGGATAAGAATAAGAAAAACAACCCATGAACTTGCAAACAAAAAAAAGCTCGGATTTGGGGACGTGTAGTCGCTGAGCTATAGGACAAGCAATGTACGTGATATATACATGTGAACACAGCTTACACGCATAGCTTGATGTGGACTGAGAATAGTCAGTGAATCAAATGTTACATTTGAAACCCTTACTGAGAAATTATTAATATTTTTTTTCTTTTCAATACACGATGTGAATCGGTGGTGGTTTGGACATACAACCAATATCACCATTATCACGTATCCAAGGACTAAAATAGAGCTGTCGTATGGAGATGGAGGTTCATGACTTAAAGCCGAACTCGACGCCATTTTAAATATTCGCGCTTTGTAAACAAATCATTCGGATCGCAATATACCCCAACGATAAAGAGTATACATACACTACTTTTAAACCGAGTATTGATTTTAAAATAAATACACGGTACTACCCAAATTTATTAACGCGACAACAAAATACCGCAAATATTTTTAGATTTTAAAAAACTGATTTTCATTTTCATATTTGAAAATGCTAGTTGAAAACCTTTCCCCCTCACCCCAATTCAGTTTTTAATGCAGATTTCAACTTTTAAGACTTTTCTTTTTTTTCAATTTCCATGTTACGCCATGGCGTAATGGAGTATGCCACGCTACGCCGCTGTCTTTTGCATTTAATATTGCCTTTGCCTTCTTGTTTGTCTGTTTGCGTGTTTGTTTCTGTGTTTTGTGGTTGACTGTCCTCCTTGAATGCTACTTTCCCTGTCCGATCTTTTTGTATTTCTTTGAAAATAACAAAATCGTCTAGCCGTACAGTAGCCGTATAGGTTACATGACATTGAATAATGGCCCTGTCGTTTGAAAGCGGTGACGTCACCAACGTTAATACCGACGTCATCATAGACTCGAGACGGTAAAACTGTCCATAACTTTTAAAATATTTGACCGATTTCAATAAACTTCTTATTTGTTTTCAATCCCACGGTACACTATCACAAGCATTTTCTAAAATAAATATGTTGTTTATCATTTTCTTTGTGAAACAAACTTTAGTCTATAGATTAAATACTCGCCGTAGGCTACTCGAGAGGATTCTGGCAGTATGAACATTCTCAAGATCTCTAAAGTTGTATAACATCAGTCCAGTCAAACACCCTTTGAATTTAGCTTATATTTAGGAAGACGTGGTAAATCCATAGCTGAGCAGTGCCTTTTCAGTGATAATATCCCCGAAGTACGATAATGACCCTCGGGACGGGCCATTATATAAATCATTCTCCGGGAGCTATTATCACTGAAAGGCACTGCTCCGCCATGTATTAACCCTACTTAATCTACTTTTATGTATTAAATAAAAAAATCCCATTTAATGATCCAAATAAATAGATATACATTGTAAATTATTAGACTTCAAAAATGTCTTATTTAGCTATTTCATGGACTTGTTCAACTTTTTGGACAGACTGACTCATTTACGGTGGCATTACAATTTATTTTTTTTAAATTTTAACAATTATGGTGACCTACCATTATTTTTGCATTTTCTGTCTATATATATATATAACAGACTTACTGTACAAAAGGTTTAAAGAAAATCTGTTATGCAGAAAAAAACTGTAGAAAATGTCTTTACGTGTTTCCCTAAATAAATTCTATATAAAACACGTAACCCCTGGTGCGGGATTAAATTTAACCCAAGTGTTACCACACGAACAAACTTGGTCATTTGAACAAATCATTATCTTATGGCATTATCTTTTCCTATAGCTGCCCGGTGAGGATGGATTTGAACCACCATTATTTTCACATAGACCGTAATGTTAGCTCTACACAGAATAACACTTACCCTAATGCTCCGTGACACTTCAAATATCCATTAAAATGTATATACGTGACGACAAAACACAAAAATAGCAAAACAACAATGACCATAACTGCTCTATGCACCAGCATTTGGCTCAAAATGAAAGTAGATGACCTTTTTTGACAAAAACAGCCGAACCACACCTCATTTTGTTTAAAATCTTACCTCATACAAAGTAGTACCACTCAGCACTCTGATGACCGATTCCTTTGCTTTTTGCACCCATATCTTCGGAAATCTATCCTCAAAACAACAACAGTAAATATACTTACCTCTTTTATGTACTAAATCAATTACACAGTCCCAAATAACACCACTGATGGTACTACTTTCGAGTACGACCATTTTCAACTTTTGACCTCTCTGGTTACCGGTCCAAGTCCGGATAGGGCAAACAAGTTATACTCATTCATATTTATTACAAGGTGAGCAATTACCAGAATGTATACCCAGCTTTGAAAACATATCTTGTTGGAATGTGTACTGGTTAGGGGCCAGTTTCCGTCCAAGCCCAGTTTCCGTCATTCTCATTTACGCTGCAAATTATTTATGCGAAGTTACTTAATTGACAGACGTTTAGCATGGAAGATTGGAAACAGAAGAAACAACCAAAAAAGTAAATAAGCGGTACAAAAACAAAAGGGATTTCTCCTAAAAGTGTGTTTACTTCCTTATATGGCGTTGGGGATGCGCGCGCATAATAAATTATTTAAAAAGATAACACTGTTATGGCGTCATATTTATCACACTTCACGGGACGCAGTTAAAATATACCGTAATCATATATTTTGACCAAAGAGAAGCAACTCGTACAGACCCAGTTGCGTTCAAGTACCCCAAAAATGCATTCCGTTTGCGTTCCGTTTGCATTTTATTTTTATGAATGCATTTTTTAAAATGCAAATCATTTGCGTCTTTTAATGCATTCAGCGTTTATAAACGAAACTATGCGTTCATTTAAATGCACGGAACGAACGCAACATAATGTGTGCGTTTAAATGCACAAACGGAGAAAATGCATTTGCGTTCGTTCGTTCAGCGTTTACTAATCGCAACATTTCTGACGATTAAACTACGCATTAGTCGGCGGCTAATGTTTGTGATCATATTGAAGAATGTGTCCTTTGGTTGACATTATTTGGTGGTGCACATTGATGATTCTGTTTTCTTCCGGGTTTATGTTATTTTCATCAACAATTTAACATACTTGACACTATATACAAATATGCCGTCTGATTTTACCATCATTATTTCAGTTTTATAATGAAATAATAAAAAGTTTGTTCTACACAATAAATATATTTTAAATCGGTAAAAATTAAAGTGTGTAATCGTGCTTAAAAACACCATTTACGCAGCGTATTTATTTATATTAAAATACTGCAAAACGCACTTCGTTTAAATAGAGACTTCAATTATGTACTCAAAAGGATAATATTGAAAGTTATCCGAAATAGCGAAATGCATTTGCGTTCGTTTCGCTCCGTTCGTTTCGTTCGTTCCGTTCGTTTTCAGCGTTTAGCGTTTTAAAAAAAATGCATTCATCGTTCGTTTTTTAAAACGCTGAATGCCTGAAACGAACGAAACGAACGCAACGAACGAAATGCATTTTTAAAATATAAATCGTGCAACGTTCATTCTGCGTTCGTTCTGCGTTCATTTTCCGTTCGTTCGGCGTTCGTTCTGCATTTATTTGGGGGTACTTGAACGCAACTGGGTCTGTACAACCTTTATCTGTTTGATTTATACAGAGTTACCCATCGTTATAGTGTAAATTGTCGTCATGGAACATTTTACATTGACGTTACTAGGCGCATTGTTATAGCAATCGAGGTGAATGATGGGAAAATGCAAACATACAATGTTTGCAATGAGATTGTTGAATAGACTTGCAAACATGTTTTTAATTCATAAAAAGGTGACTGTATCGTGACCTAGTTGAATCTATCACTCGATAAAAAACATGACGGAAACTGGGCTTGTAAACAAAATAATTTCTCCTAATAGAAAGTAAAATTTGTCAGGATATATAGATTTATCTGAAATATTAGTTCATGTTTACATAAGTGACGGAAAGTGGCCCGCTACCAGTAGACGTTGATCATATGCGTCAAAGGTACTACAATGTCAATACTACGAAAGAGGTATTTGATACTATAGATTGTAGTCTTGTTTTAGATTTCCTGAAAGAAATCAGACTATATAAATCATTATCATATGTTCTTATATATATATATTGAGTTGAGCTACATATATAGTTTATATTACTACCATATCATCCCTTATTTGTAAATAGTTTTATCTTTATATATTTACAATACTTTTTAATTACTACTTCATTTCTTCATCTTTCATCAGTTTTTGCGCACAATATGACTCATGTATGTGTCGACGTGCTGTAAAACACCATTCATTCATTCATTATCCTATAGCTCTTGTAGTTTTAGGGAATATTGTTTTAAAGATTTTTCTATATAACTCTATGTGAAACTGTAATCCACGGGGCTGGCTATATTTAACCCCAGAGTCATCATTTAACAAACTTGGCAGGACTGCCAAAACTTTTTGGCACAAAATTCTGAGATTTTTAAAATTTAAGATTTGCGCTTTGCGCGAAGAACATTTTTAAATGAAAGTTTGGAGCGCGACTTGATTTTAGCATTACTTTTTTTAAAGCGCAAATTTAAATTATTTATGCAATTAATGCCAATTGATGCATTTTTTGATAGTTATAGACAATAATAACTTAGCATAGTAAGTCGATTAGAAAGACCAATTTCTACTACAACTTCTTTTTTCTTTTCTTTTTTATGAAAGTGCACTTACTTTTCTAAACAGATGCGTTCTTAATGCAAATACAAAGTCTTCATAACTCTTATACAAATTATAATCATCGTAAACAGCAGCAGTTGTTATAGTGTTACCAAACACAAGGAGTTGCTAGTTCCTCAAACCTGCGATTTCAGTTAGCTTGACCAATTAAAGAAGTCACAGATAATGCTGTTATTGCACATGTCGTCTCCTTGATATAGTAAGGTCGAGCAAGAAAAAACTTTTCTGTTGTTTTATTGACTTCAAGCAAGCATTTGACATGGTATGGAGAGATGGTCTATGGACCAAACTTTTAAATGAAGGAATAAATGGTAAATGTTTTAATATCATATTTAATATGTATAACAATATAAAGTCTAAGGTGTTGACAAATGAAGGCTCTACGAGTTTTTTCGCATGCCTTAATGGTGTAAGACAAGGCGAAAATCTCTCCCCATTCCTATTTTCTATTTTCCTCAATGATTTAGAGTCCTCACTTTTCGATAAAGTGAACGGTATAAAGTGCCAGGCTTCAAATGAAGACTTTACTATTTATTTAAAGCTGTTTGTTTTACTTTTCGCCGATGATACGGTATTATTTAGTAATGATGAGATAGATTTACAAAATGCATTGAACGCATTTGAACTATACTGTAATAAATGGAAACTAACAGTAAATGTCGAAAAAACAAAAATCATTGTTTTTAGTCATGGAAGATGCAAAACAAATTTGAAATTTATACTAAATAAAAAAACTATAGAAATTGTTAATGAATATAAGTATTTAGGGTTGTTTTTATCTCGTAGTGGCTCATATATTGCAGCTAAAAAATACATAGCGGAACAGGGGAATAAAGCTCTTTTCGCTCTTTTAAAGAAAATACGTGTTTTAAATTTACCACTTGATATGCAGATTGATCTATTCGAAAAAATGGTTAAACCAGTTTTACTTTATGGTTCTGAACTTTGGGGATTTGGAAATATTGATGTTATCGAACGCGTCCAGTTAAAATTTTATAAGTATGCGTTCAATCTAAAATCTTCCACACCTTCCTCAATGATATATGGTGAACTTGGGGTTATGCCACTACATGTCGATATACAAACACGAATTATATCATTTTGGTCAAAACGTATTCGAGATTGTGACGACAATAAGTTATCTTCTTTAACATATTCTGTCGTCCTAGCGTTAACAGACGCAAAACAGATAAAGTCAACATGGTTAAATAATATAAAAATCCTACTTTGTACATTAGGTTTTTCGGGAATATGGTACTCGCAAAGTTTCACAAACGGAAACTGGCTGGTTAAATCAGCAAACCAAAAACTTAAAGACCTTTATATACAAAAATGGATATCAACAGTTGATATATCATCCTCAAGTAACATTTACAGATCTTTTAAATCAAACTTTGGAAAATGTAAATATATATCCATTTTACCAACTTATCAATGCAGGCAATTTATAAAATTTCGTACAAGAAATCATAGACTTCCTGTCGAAACAGGTAGATGGAATAGCAAACCAATTAACGAAAGAGTTTGCATAGTATGTAACACTCAAGATATAGGGGATGAATTTCACTACATTCTGACCTGTAATAATTTTATAGAACAAAGGAAAAAGTATTTAAAACCGTATTACTATACACGTCCAAATATATTAAAATTCCAACAACTTATGAGCACAAATAACAAGATAGATTTAATAAAATTATGCAATTTCATTGACGTTATTCTGAAAAATGTATAATTGTGTATCGATTTATAATACACATTAAAGCAGTTTTAGCCTATTTTTGTTTATATTACATATATATTGTAATCATGTGTATTTTGTAAAATTACGAAGTTCTAGAACTGTCAATAGTACATAAACTAAATGACGCCAATACAAAGGCAATGACTTTCTTTCTATTATGAATGTTTAACTGTATTGTGTGTATTTTGTAATACTATATTGTTATACACAAGACATAAGAACCCCGACAATACCTTTTCACAGGTTTCGTTTTCGTATTATGTGTCAAGGTATAAATACTGGGGTTATCCCTACCTGTTATATCTCCACCTGTGTACATGTTGTGCAATATAATATGGCGCATGTTGAACTATGCTACTTTTCCGTGTGATACTAATTATATAATAACTTACTGTTAAACACATAAGCATTGAAGTAAGATTATTAATTTCCTACCTGTAAATAGTAGCTCCAGTATCACTGAATCACTGTTGAACTGTTTACACATTGTTCGAAGAAATATCTATAGGAAGTACGTCGAAGTCCCGTGCAAACACTGGTTTTCATGTAGCTTAGTTAAATGTATGTCTTATATATGCCGTAAAGAAATGAACCTACGTTGTATATTGTTATATTTTGATTTGTATGCATCTATAGATCTAAATGCATTTCTTAATATTAACCATAATTCAATATTTAATATGTCACTATTATTTGTATTATAGTCTATATGGTTAAAGGGAGGGAGACCGGCATGGTATATAAATAAATATACACGTGTCTATGCATGCCCAGTTGTCTCCCATCTGACACCGATGAACAATAGCTATCTACCTTCTTATCTGAATGTAGATTATTTTGTGAAAACTATCAGTTCTGCTCTGCACTATCATCATTTTCTCTCGCTGTACTACCACCTTTATTTGTCATAACGATTACCATTTATAGTTGAATCTGCATTATATATTATATCCATTGCTGTTTTACACATGTAAAATCTTGGAATAAAAGAATTTGAATTGTTGTTGTTGTTGTTATATCTCTGCAGGAACTAATTATGTCCTTAGGTGTTAATTGTTTATTCAGTCAGTGCATTACACGGATGACCCCCGTTGATTTGGCACTTGTAAATATTCCCCTGACTGGGTAGCGTAACTTGACCAATTCGGGAAATAGCTGATAAACTATGAAAATATAGCTGTTAAATCATGAACAGTTTTTGTTTTGATGAAAAATCATGAGTTTTTAAACTTAAATCCGGAGATCCGGAGAGCGACTGAAAAATCCGGAGATTCCGGATTTTATCCGGAGATTTGGCAGGCCTGACTTGGTAGAGGGTCATAAGCGTATGCGGCATGCAATACTATGTTATGACAGCTCTAATCTAACGATTGGCGATCATTAATAAAGAAATAATTTTGAAATATATGCAGCGGTAAAGGTACGTATCTTGTAATTTAAACATATTTGAAAACCATTGACCTAAAGTTTAGGTCATCCCTGTGAAATTTTCGACAGATATTCTTTTCGTAGTCACATTTCACCTTTAAAAAAAAATAGGTCGCTGACTTAGGGACGTATTATGTCATGGCGTTGTTCGTCCGTCCGTCCGTCCGTCTGCCTGTCCTTTCGTCCGTCCGTCCGTCCGTCCGTCTGCCCGTTAACTTTTACCTGACAACTGATTGTGGCTAATAACGTTCAAAGTATAAGGTGGAGCGCTGTGGTCTAGTGGTGGAGCGTTGGACCCATGATCGAAAAGTCGTGGGTTCGATCCTCGCCATTGCCATAATGCGTTGTGTCCCTGAGCAAGACACTTTATCTGCATTGCTTTTGCTTAGTACTGGTTCTACCCAGTAAGACATCGAGAGTGATTCAAATAAGTTCATAGAGCTTCGTTACAATCGATGTAAAATACATACGTTTAAACTAAAGTATAAGGCCAACACCAATGGAACTTTGCACACATTTTCATCATGATACAATGAATGCACCTGATAAAGGCCCGTAACTCTCTGGTTCGTAATTATTCCCCTTTGTAAACATGTTAACCGGTATAAAAGAGCGTTAGACTAGTCTATTGATATTAGAATTATTCGATTTCGTTTAAAATAGATCGTTATAATCGTCCCAGCATACTTAGCGATTTACTTACTTAAGTTTTTAGGTATTGTCAACTTAAATGTTTGTGGAACACAATTTCGCTAAGAATTCCTTAAATACCTAGTTGATTATTTTGGAAAGTTTTTAAGTAAAACTCAACGAAATGTTGCCTGGAACTAAACCTTGCCTTTTACGAGTGATTGTGGTATATAATGTTCATAGTTTTAGGTGGCAGCTCCTCGGAAAAAATGTTGTTGATTTTTTTTTTTTTTTTTTTTTGTGAAGAATTTTATTTTACTTCAAAACTTCAGTATTGTTAGCAAATAAATAAGGTGCCTTCAAGATGAAGAAATAAAAAAAAAAGTCGCGGTACTTACTTTGTGGGGAAAAGGCAAATATAACCCTACATTTTCTGAAAATTGATGGGTTGCACAGACTTTGTCTGTAACTGTTAAGATGTACACTGAACACAATTGTTAAGTATCAACTTTTGTATCTTAACTAATTTTTTTATTTTAAATATATTTTAGAATAGATATATGATAAGTATTTTGTTTTGACCCATAGTTTGTAAAACATTTATTTTTTGTTTAAATTGTTACATCTTTTGAGAGTTACCCTCCCTTTATATGAAAACATGAAATGTACTGACAACACACATAACATGAGTCAAAGATCGCTTAAAGATATAAAATTCTTAAAATTGGTATGAAATAATAGAAAAAAACATAAAAATTTGACCCATTTATCGCAGATAAAAAACGAAATATGGATAATCTTAAATTACCTCCCTTTACATTGAATATTGTTTGAAATTCAAGTAACTGTAATTCAGCGTTAACATTACCGGTTAATTTGGTACCAGAAGCATTAAATTCCAAACAAGATTTGATTTTAAAAAAATATCGCGAACACACAAAGGGTCTGTAAAAAATGTTGCAAAGTCCATAAAAAGTAACAGTTATGGACACATTCGAGTAACCAATAAAAAAGATTATTATTTTTTCGCAAACTTTCATTGTAAACGATAATTATTGTTGATTGTTGATCTATTGTGAATTATCAACTGAGATAATAAGGGTTATGGTCGAATGTCAAGGTTCAGCGATCATTGTACGGGTTCGAACACTGCCATTGTCCAAAACCTTTTTTACAGAGTATACATGCAAACAAATACACGCCCTGTATCAGAGGACACAGTGTGTATAAATAATACTTATGTTTATATTTCGCACCTTTATTGAGTTTGTAAGTGTAATAATTTATAAGAATTTGCTGTTTTTCCACACACGCGCGAAACAACCGGAAGTAGTCAGTTTCACGCAGTAGTGAAACACACGCACGACAATATAAAACGGCAAAACGATACGTTTCTCTTCCCTGTATACTTACTCCCTGGTTTTAGACAGACATGCAGTAACAAAAAAATTGCCATTTTGTAGTCTAGTCTCGATCATCCAGACCTCTCGCTGTCTCGCAGTGACACTCGTGTCTGGATGATAGAGACTAATTTTAGGCGTATACTAAGAATAGTATGGGAAACCAACTATTTTGGGAGGGCAATGCCCATTTCACCCTCAAAGTATCGACCCGCACATACCTTAGTCGGTAACCTCACCCTACTGAGCTCGCTACTTTCAGACTACACATACCTGGGTCCCCCCACCTCCCACAACCCCCACACACCCCACACCCCGCACATAAACACCTTTTGGTACGCAGTAATCAGGGCAAATTTAAAGAGTATTCAGTACACACGGACCGGGTACCGGTACCCGCAAATTACATTATTTAGTATTCAGTACGCATAAAATATAGGTACATGAAAAACTGTTGAAATCCACAAAAATCGTAGGACATCGTACATAGAACCTTTCGGACTTTTCGCTCGGACCTAAAAACAGCAAAACGGTGAGATACAACGTTTAATACAGTTTTAAATGTCCTTTTATATCACATCTTCATAAAATTAGACGAATAAATTGAATATTGTTTAACGGCTCATCAACACAGTATAGGTTATTTAGAGCCGCCCCAGAGAGGGGGGAAGGATACATAGGAATCCGGGAACCGTGCCCTCCTCTTATTATCGAATAGGTTAATTTTTATGAAGAAATTCATGTTAAATAGTATTCAGTACTCGGGTCTAAAATGAAGGAGTATTCAGTACTCTAAATAAGAGTATGCAGTACTATGGGGTGGGGGAGTGGATCGGACACCCACATACCTTTGTACGGGGCCTGGAGGGGTAGGGGTAAAGTGGGCGGGGCGTAATGGAGAAGCGGGGACCCAACCAGCTTTCAGACTACACTACGTTTGGAACAGAAGACAAGTGGCCTATTTGACAGAGGTGAGTACTTTTTTCATTAAAAACCCATGTTCAAAAGATTGTGTTATTGAACACACTAATTCAACTCCTCTCATCACCCCAAACCCACACCCTCTACCACATATTCTGATATACAACGTTTAATACAGTTTTAAATGTCCTTTTATATCACATCTTCATAAAATTAGACCACAGAATAGATTTGACACTACGAAAATTATCTAAATTTCACAAATTATATCTCAACTTTAAACTCACATATTATGTTTTATAGATACAAGTTTCATTCATGCCAAATACCATCACAAATTTAATTTTCTTTCCAATGATAGTATTTTTCTTTCTCTTACATTTAGAACAAAAAAGGAGTTTGACGGAAACTTTGACTATGTCAGAACCTTGATTTTTAAGAGAAAAGCAAAAAATGATGACATTTTTAACTTTAAACATCTTTTTATACAATTTCTTACTTTCAAAATAAACATAAATTATTATAATACCATTTTCATATTCACTATGAATCGTTTGAATGTATTCTCATCAACATCAGTGAATAATTGAGAGAGGAGATAGAAGGAAAAGTTAAGGTACCACATGATATTTTGGTTACTTCATTGGTTATAATAGGAAGTTTCCTTCCTATCTGTTTATTAATGTGTCTGTGATTAGACGAATAAATAGCAAATTGGTTAATTTTTATGAAGAAATTCATGTTAAATAGTATTCAGTACTCGGGTCTAAAATAAAGGAGTATTCAGTACTCATCTCTAAATTAGAGAGTATTCAGTACTGTGGGGGTGGGGGAGTGGATCGGACACCCACATACCGTTGTAAGACCAGGCGCGTAGCCAGGCATACGCCCGTACGCCCGGCCGTACAGTTCGCCAGAAAAATAAAAATGATAAATGGTCCAAAAATGCAATAAAAACCGAAGTGGGGTAGGAGATTAGGGGTAAAATATTTCCAGCAGAGTCGTTGCGCCCTTATTTTCCTGATCTTAATTTGTTAAAAAAATATAAATACATGTAGATCTATACTATTTGAATTGACTTTACGTGTGCGCTTTCTTTGACTTGAATTATACATACATTTAATCTAAGCTAAAAATCCTGAAATCTAACGTACGATCGTCAAGAATCCCCACTGACCCCATCGGGCAGTTCAAATTCACTCAGCTACGCACCTGAAGACACCAATCTCTACTTGGGCATTTACCGAGAACGGAGTTCCGATCGGTGGAATGGTCTCTGGGAGAGATTGGTAAGACACGTTGCGAATCAATCCCAAGATGTGTGCCAAGAACGATAACTCTGCGTGGAGATTGGTTGCGAATGAACACCATTAACAAACGGTTTCATTGGGCAGAAATGACATCATTTTACACGTTTATTTTTAAGTTTAGCTTGTTAGAACCATCAATTTTCATTGGTTTATTATTCCGTCAAATTGATCGGGTAACGAAACGTAAGAACCCGAATCATATCTCGGCGGAAACGGAGATAACCGAAATTGATCGGAACTCTTCGCAAATTTCCGTACTCGGTTCCGATCAAAAAGAAACTGAATCCGTCCTAATTCTTGTATTTTGATTGGCTGATATTTTTAAATTGGGAATACGTAAAGTTTATTTTTAGGTACAAGGATTGCACCATAAGTAGACGAGAATGTGAAATACTTGTCAATAGAACGAATGTAAAGAGAAGGAAAGGACTTTCGAACCAGGTAAGATATATTTTTCAAAGAGAATATATAAATTAATCCCGTAAAAATTCAAAAACAATGTCCCAAATTAGCTGCCAGGATAAACATGTTAATAAAACACATCGAAATTGTGTGTTTTCAGCGCAACCGGCGACAGCCGCAAGAGACAGGCGAGGCACATTAGCCGAGCGATTAAAACCACGAGACAGGAGGCCATCTTGGAAGGCCCATCTACTTGGATTCTTGTTGATTCTGTCAACATACCCTCCACAAACACGACAACGGCTATTCCTACGGACTTTGCTGCGATGCTTGGAGAACAGGAGATACAGTGGCACTCGGAGGCTGGGGAGATTGTTCCGAACACCCTCGATGAACTCGTCGACTACCTGGACATCGGGGGGCTTGAGGATGGATCGGAGCTGGACGGGTTCAGAATCCAGACGGACGAACCCAACCAGCTGTCAGACTACACTACGTTTGGAACAGAAGACAAGTGGCCTATTTGACAGAGGTGAGTACTTTTTTCATTAAAAAAAAAACATGTTCAAAAGTAAAAAACACTAATTCAACTTCTCTCAGACTCATCACCCCAAACCTACCCCACATTCTCCTCACCAAGCTTCTCCACTACGCCCCCACCGACGTTTACCCCTACCCCTCCAGGCCCCGTATCTACTCTGAGGCAGTTGCTTCGGTAGAACTTTAGGAAAGTAACATGCATTGAAGTAGGCATACTTATGGAATATAATATAAAAAAATCACTAAAAAAATAGACTTGTATATTTATCTAACTTAAAACTGAAGATATGTCCTGTGAATGCGCTAAAATGCAGGTAATCACATGTAGAAATCAACAGTTTCTCCGGGGTACATGTTACCAGACCCTCCCCTTCACTCTACAAGGCTACATACCCCATCCCAACCACTGTTATCTCTCATATTAGTAAATGATTGGATCTTCATGGGCGGATACAGATTTGAGATTAGGGGGAATGCCACTTTTTAACAATTGACAGCCAGAAACAGAAACCAAAACTTTTAATATTTAAGAGGTGTCCACACTGGCCAGTGGGGTGGGCAGGCACAGTATTCGCCCTTCCCTGAATCTGCACCTAATATGTTACCTGAAGGTGTATAATCAGCCTGAACTTTAAACTTGTTTATTGATTATTGGTCTGTGTATCAGGTTGTTAAGCATGTCATGTGATCAAATATTTATCAATTGATGTATACATATACTGTTCTGTTTACATTATGATTCAGGTCGAAATATGTAGCCTAAATAATTATATAGACTGGCCTTTCGTTAAAATTCTTGCTTAGCTTGCATAATGTCCCACTTTATATAGCCTACATATATTAGGTCATTTGAGATATTTCAGAAAATTGCATCACTCATATTGCTTAGTTTTGTTGCTAAATTTAGACATTAGTATTTGTTTTTCTTGAAATTTCTATTGGACTACAAAACTGCTTGTACAGTCTTGCCTCCTCATTTTGACATTGTTTATAGTAGTGAATACAAGTAAAGTGAAATGGATTAGATCTAGATCTTATTTGAAAGGACTTCAAGCAATTTAAGTTAATTTTCTCGAGTACCATATGTCACGGTATTGATCACAATGGAGTAGTGGTAGTGATAAAATGGAATAATAAATCTATTGAAGGATGTAGCAACGCGAAAACGCAAGAGACAACAATTGTTGAATCAAAAAGCTACATTTTGTATTTAAACCAGGGAAAATAAACATTCTTGCCGAATGCCCTGAATCCGTAGTAGGTAAATGGATTGAGATATAATATATACAAAAAGAAAAAGGAACGCGACATGAGATTTTCCGCTATATATTGTATGTACAATATGCTGCTGTGAATCAAATGGTACATGGCTACGTAAGATCTTTCAAGACTAAAACAACACATAACACAGCAAATAGTGTTCCTACAAAGTTTCATTATTGACAGAGTACGCGTGTGAGCAAACTTAGGATGCAAAATGTTGCAAACTCTTTACATTAAATACAGTACTGAACTGTCCCAATTTTTCAAAGAGGAACTTCAACATTTATGAATTTCTTGTTACAACATGTACTGTGATTAAAATGTCTACAACATCGCAGTTGTGTCTTTTCTCTACCTAATTGCAACTTTTTTTTCTTCAAAATATGGGAATTCCTTGGATTATATATGGAATTAAGTGTGCAGTATGTACAATATATAGCAGAAATTCCCATGTCGCATTTCTTTTTCCTTTCAGTATACTTCCTGGAATATTTATTTTGTGGCATAATACGTTGTACAAGTAATTTTTTTTTTTTATAAAACACGCACAAAAACACACAAATTATATACTGCATCAACTGGAGAAGAATGATAAATATTTTAATACGAGATAAGACAACAATATTGTAAACTTTTTTTCATTTACTGACCAGAAAATCAGCCAAAATATGTTAGTTTTATTCATAGAGCTGCTGATATTTATAATTTGAATACATATGTGTATAGTTTTGAGTCTCTTCTACTCCTGTTTTCCCGTCTTTTTACCAGTTGTGTGTAATTTTCATTTTTCAGAACAAGCTGGCAACCCAACCGTTGCTGGCAAGGCCTCGAAGCTTGGACTGATGTATGAAGACGACATGGACTTGTACAAGACCGTGGCACCGGGTGAGGCCCTGGGAGAGCTCTTCCAGGAAATTCCCACCCACATGACTGAGGCAGACTTTCTGGACAGTTACATGGACCTCTCTAACTTCCTCATGCCAGTAAGTTTTGTTGTTTTTTTCCAAAAGAAAACCCATACATTTTTAATAATTAAGAAAATTCAATGCATTCAGGCTTAGAATCAAGGTTGCAGTATGTTTCTTTAAATGATATTTAAAATGCACTTTGGTTGAAAAGTAATGTGCAGTTTACCAACACCAATAGAACCTTTTTTTCACCTTGAACATGATTTTAACCCAAGATTTGCTGCATGTCCCTTTAAGAGGAATCACTTGGTTTATATCTAAACATGATTTAACTGTCATACTATAGTCGCAAACATTTTATCTTTGAAGGTCAGTTGATGATATATTATCAGAATCTTTCATGTTTATCCGGTGAAGATAGGGTATTCTAACCGGAGGTATAAGTTTTTTTGGAACCGCAGCTCTGCCAAGGTTCCGATTAAAATCTTATACCGAGGGTTGGAATTTCCTATCTGAACTGAATACCCATGATATATTCTTTTTCCTGCATATCAGAGAAATGTTGCACATTGACGCCGCCATCTAAAGTTTTGCATGTTTTCCTGCATACCGGATCTTGGTGCACGTGTGACTTTTATCTTTACCCATAAAGATGAGACTTTCCATCGACCATCTAAAGACTAAAACGTGGATAACCTTATCCGGTATGCAAGACAAGAAAAGAAGATCTTAAACAAGTTCATAATTCTAGGGTTTTCAACGCATCACTGTTATAGCTTCTTCTTTCTTTATATCTGTAGATGTATCATTGTTGCACTGAACCTTCAGTCTGAGAAAGGACGAGAGCTGTAATTTTACGTAAAAGCCATATTAATGTTGCTGAGATATGAGAGTACTTTATTTATTTACTATCATGAGTAAAATCTAATATTGAATTTCGGGTTTTATTATAACTAATATTAAAAAATATAATTTTGTCCGTAGGATGAAGCTATGAAGGGGTCAGAAATGGATGACGTTGTCGATGATGGGGAAATGAAGTGGAACTTAGACTTCTCTGGACTGGGCTCCCATCTTGATGATACGCCAACTGTCATGGCTGCTGTTGAACAGACTGTCACCTCCACAACACCGTCTCCAAGGAAACGTAAACCTGCGAAGTACTTGACGGTGGACTGGGACACAGTAAACATGGTCGGCGTGGATCTAGGGTTGGAAGGTTCCGTGCCGGATCATGATTACGTGTCGAAGAAGCCAAAACTGGCTTCCAGGGATGAAGATGTCGTGCCGACACCTTCCACAAGTAAAGCAGCTACCGTTGTGAAATCCAAAACCAAATACAGGGAACGAAGAGATAAAAACAACGTTGCATCAAGGCGCTCTCGAGAGATCAGGAAAACGAAATATGTCGAAATGAACAATGAAGCAGACGTGCTTGAGGTCAAGAACGAAGCACTAAGAAAAAAGATTGATGAGCTCGAAAATTTGGCTAAAATTATGAAAGCCGAACTGATTAAAAAGATGACAGGCAAGTAAATGACTGATAAGCACTATGACCTTTGTTTACCGGTTACAGTTTTCAGAAGTGAAAAAAAAACACCGATAGAATACTTAAGACTATTTTCTTTTAAAAGCTACACTAGCCTTGTGCAAATTATGATGTGTGTTTCTTTTAACCTATAGTATAACATGGACAGTCACAGTGATACTTTTTAGGCCATATTATACTATAGAGTAAAAGATAAATAATGATTCGGACAAATTTGCATAGAGTATTTTAATCGAAATTTGTTGGATTGTCATCAGCCTGTCAAGTCGACTTACGTGCGTTGCAAGGTTTGTGGTTGGATTTTCAACGGTGTCTAAATGCATTTAATAAGTACATTGTGCATATAATATTCTTTTCCGAAAATAAGAAAAAAATATACAAATATAGAATACCAAAAAAATTCATTTGATATTGAACGACTATGTAGTATATATATACTTGTCTGTTTTTGCATTATGACTGTATACTAGTATGTTAAAAAAAAAACATCCCTTATTGTTGATAAGAATTTTGCACATTGTACATAGACATTCATTTGAGTCATCTTGAAAAATCCTGATTAGGAAGGAAAAAAAGAGAAAAAATGGATTTAAAAAATCAAAAAAAAAAATCTAAGATAATCTACCAATTAAGTTATTTTGCATTGTGCTCTATTTTGAAATACTGACATTATTTTAGAATGTAACAAGGGACATTACTCTTAACTTGTTAGGTACACACTGATGTTTGGATTGTGTGCTTGCAAAATTTGTCAATATTTCAAAATAAAGAAAATTTATATGTACTGGGAGATGATCATAAAATTGCAAATATTTTACTTCGAGTACACATGTCTCATATAAGTTAATTTTACTTATATTAAAGGGACATACACCAATCTTAATCTTGATTATTTTTTTTTCAACTCTCATCCTGTCATCTCGCTCAAAACACTAGAGCAGTGGCAGAAAAACAAAACGTGGCTCCAGCTTAAATGGAGTGTCTACAATAGAGTTAGCAGCAATATTTAAACCCTGAGGTAGAATAAAGAAGTAAAATTGAAAAATCTAGATTTGTTTGCCTTTTAGTTCTTTATATGCAAGCAGATTTATAACCCAACTGATACTGCATTAATAGTTGAATCCTTGATAACTACTTTAAATAATAACTTAAAGATTGCCGTGTGTCCCTTTAAGCTGCCGATGTAGAATTTCTTAACTATATTCCGAGCATGACTGTAATGATAAATATTTTTATTATTTACTTTCCAGTGAAATAGTGGATATAATATATTTACACTCAAAATGACCTTTTGCAACTGTTGACATTGTTGACTTCATTGTTTTGGCGCAATATATTTTTCTGCATAAATTTCCAGGTTGTGAGTATATAATAAATAGAATATTTGTCGGTTTGTTGTGAATATAGGATTTATTTTCATCTCGAAGTGAGGAAACTCAAATATTTTCTCACGCCTCAAGAAAATAAATCCTCTATTCACTCAAAACAAACAAATATCCTCCATATATGGGCAAAACACTAAGAATATGAGGAAATGTTTGGTAAATTTATAGTCATCTTCCGATGGAAGCTTCAGCTCCTTGGCACATATGTTAAAACCTTGGAGCTAAGCTTATGGCTACTTCCTGCGTGAAGGTCAGTGGAAAGTTTCTTAAATGAGGGAGAAAGGATAGCGAGATCAGTTGTTGCATGGAAGTTTGTTGAAAGTTAAATGATGATGTCATACAGAAGTAGAAATGTTGAGCATTTTTATCATGAAAAATAGTTCAAGCCTATACCTGAGGCTGATGAATATTATTTCATCATTTAAAACTTACGTAATTATTCTAATGGTTAAATTTTGTCCAGAATTCATAAATGCTCACTTTTCATTAACTTATTGAATATAAATTTTATAAGATCAATCTATCAAAACATAATGTTTTGAAGCAGTTGTTTAAACTCATTTAATTCAATTCAATACCTCATTCACATCATGACCCTTTATAGAAAAACGCATTCCGGACAATAACTTCGAAACCATATACACCTACACTGGTGAAACTTCATAGCTACATTGTCCAAGGTGAGAGGAGGATCTCTACAACACTCGGGTCAAAATATTCATACCTTAGTCACTGGTTATATAGGCTTGCAAGGGTGTTTGTCAAATTTGTTTGACTAACCAGTTATATAGGGCTGCTCAGTTTGTTTGTCGTAAATATTATCGTTTTAATGTTACCATAATAAAGATACCAATGTAGATTTCATATCACTTTTAATTTAAAGAACTTGTTTTTACTTTTGATATTGGCATTCGATATATGTATGTTCATTTTTATCATAATGGTATTTACACCATTGATGAGTTTTGAAAGATGGCAATGCTGTTGCTATGAATTATTTATTTTGGAGATGTTATCGTATTGACTTATTTTGTTAACCTTTTTC
>JAWPHD010021200.1:0-29032 GCA_037043455.1 Cyrtodaria siliqua | reverse complement strand
TAAGAACTGAATATATATGAGTAAGAACGGAATATATATGCGTAAGAACTGAATATATATGTGTAAGAACTGAATATATATGTGTAAGAACTGAATATATATGTGTAAGAACTGAATATATATGCGTAAGAACGGAATATATATGTGTAAGAACTGAATATATATGCGTAAGAACGGAATATATATGTGTAAGAACTGAATATATATGTGTACGAACTGAATATATATGCGTAAGAACTGAATATATATGCGTAAGAATGGAATATATATGCGTAAGAACGGAATATATATGCGTAAGATCGGAATATATATGCGTAAGAACGGAATATATATGCGTAAGAACTGAATATATATGTGTAAGAACTGAATATATGCGTAATAATGGAATATATATGCGTAAGAACGGAATATATATGAGTAATAACGGAATATATATGCGTAAAAACGGAATATATATGCGTAAGAACGGAATATATATGTGTAAGAACTGAATATATATGTGTAAGGACGGAATATATATGCGTAAGAATGGAATATATATGTGTAAGAACTGAATATATATGTGTAAGAACGGAATATATATCTGTAAGAACTGAATATATATGTGTAAGAACTGAATATATATGTGTTAGAAGTGAATATATATGTGTAAGAACTGAATATATATGTGTAAGAACTGAATATATATGCGTAAGAATGGAATATATATGCGTAAGAACGGAATATATATGCGTAAGAACGGAATATATATGCGTAAGAACGGAATATATATGCGTAAGAACGGAATATATATGTGTAAGAATTGAATATATATGTGTAAGGACGGAATATATATGCGTAAGAATGGAATATATATGTGTAAGAACTGAATATATATGTGTAAGAACTGAATATATATGTGTAAGAACTGAATATATATGCGTAAGATCGGAATATATATGCGTAAGAACGGAATATATATGCGTAAGAACTGAATATATATGTGTAAGAACTGAATATATGCGTAAGAATGGAATATATATGCGTAAGAACGGAATATATATGCGTAAAAACGGAATATATATGTGTAAGAACTGAATATATATGTGTAAGAACGGAATATATATCTGTAAGAACTGAATATATATGTGTAAGAACTGAATATATATGTGTTAGAACTGAATATATATGTGTAAGAACTGAATATATGCGTAAGAACTGAATATATATGCGTAAGAACGGAATATATATGCGTAAGAACGGAATATATATGCGTAAGAACGGAATATATATGCGTAAGAACGGAATATATATGTGTAAGAACTGAATATATATTTTTAAGAACGGAATATATATGCGTAAGATCGGAATATATATGCGTAAGAACGGAATATATATGCGTAAGAACTGAATATATATGTGTAAGAACTGAATATATGCGTAAGAATGGAGTATATATGCGTAAGAACGGAATATATATGTGTAAGAACGGAATATATATGTGTAAGAACTGAATATATATGTGTAAGAACTGAATATATATGTGTTAGAACTGAATATATATGCGTAAGAACTGAATATATGCGTAAGAACTGAATATATATGCGTAAGAACTGAATATATATGTGTAAGAACTGAATATATATGTGTAAGAACTGAATATATATGTGTAAGAACTGAATATATATGTGTAAGAACTGAATATATATGCGTAAGAACGGAATATATATGTGTAAGAACTGAATATATATGTGTACGAACTGAATATATATGCGTAAGAACTGAATATATATGCGTAAGAATGGAATATATATGAGTAAGAACGGAATATATATGCGTAAGATCGGAATATATATGCGTAAGAACGGAATATATATGCGTAAGAACTGAATATATATGTGTAAGAACTGAATATATGCGTAAGAATGGAATATATATGCGTAAGAACGGAATATATATGCGTATGAACGGAATATATATGTGTAAGAACTGAATATATATGTGTAAGGACGGAATATATATGCGTAAGAATGGAATATATATGTGTAAGAACTGAATATATATGTGTAAGAACTGAATATATATGCGTAAGAACGGAATATATATGCGTAAGAACGGAATATATATGCGTAAGAGCTGAATATATATGTGTAAGTACTGAATATATATGTGTAAGAACTGAATATATATGTGTAAGAACTGAATATATATGCGTAAGATCGGAATATATATGCGTAAGAACGGAATATATATGTGTAAGAACTGAATATATATGTGTAAGAACTGAATATATATGTGTAAGAACTGAATATAAATGTGTAAGAACTGAATATATATGTGTAAGAACGGAATATATATGCGTAAGAACTAAATATATATGCGTAATAACGGAATATATATGCGTAAGAACGGAATATATATGCGTAAGAACGGAATATGTATGTGTAAGAACTGAATATATATGTGTAAGAACGGAATATATATGTGTAAGAACTGAATATATATGTGTATGAACTAAATATATATGAGTAAGAACTGAATATATATGTGTAAGAACTGAATATATATGTGTAAGAACTGAATATATATGTGTAAGAACTGAATATATATGTGTAAGAACTGAATATATATGAGTAAGAACGGAATATATATGCGTAAAAACTAAATATGTATGCGTAAGAACGGAATATATATGCGTAAGAACGGAATATATATGCGTAAGAATGGAATATATATGCGTAAGAACGGAATATATATGCTTAAGAACGGAATATATATGTATTAGAACTGAATATATATGTGTAAGAACGGAATATAAATGCGTAAGAATGGAATATATATGTGTAATAAATAAATATATATGTGTAAGAACTGAATATATATGTGTAAGAACTGAATATATATGTGTAAATACTGAATATATATGCGTAAGAACTGAATATATATGTGTAGAACTGAATATATATGTGTAAGAACGGAATATATATGCGTAAGAACGGAATATATATGCGTAAGAACGGGAAATATATGCGTAAGAACGGAATATATATGCGTAAGAACGGAATATATATGTATTAGAACTGAATATATATGTGTAAGAACGGAATATATATGCGTAGGAATATATATGTGTAAGAAATAAATATATATGTGTAAGAACTGAATATATATGTGTAGGAACTGAATATATATATGTGTAAATACTGAATATATATGCGTAAGAACTGAATATATATGTGTAAGAACTGACTATATATGTGTAAGAACTGAATATATATGTGTAAGAACTGAATATATATGCGTAAGATCGGAATATATATGCGTAAGAACTGAATATATATGTGTAAGAACGGAATATATATGCGTAAGAATGGAATATATATGTGTAAGAACTGAATATATATGTGTAAGAACTGAATATATATGTGTAAGAACTGAATATATAGGTGTAAGAACTGAATATATATGTGTAAGAACTGAATATATATGTGTAAGAACTGAATATATATGCGTACGAATGGAATATATATGCGTAAGAACGGAATATATATGCGTAAGAACGGAATATATATGTGTAAGAACTGAATATATATGTGTAAGGACGAAATATATATGCGTAAGAATGGAATATATATGTGTAAGAACTGAATATATATGTGTAAGAACGGAATATATATGCGTAAGAACGGAATATATATGCGTAAGAACGGAATATATATGCGTAAGAACGGAATATATATGTGTAAGAACTGAATATATATTTTTAAGAACGGAATATATATGCGTAAGAATGGAATATATATGTGTAAGAAATAAATATATATGTGTAAGAACTGAATATATATGTGTAAATACTGAATATATATGCGTAAGAACTGAATATATATGTGTAAGAACTGAATATATATGTGTTAGAACGGAATATATATGCGTAAGAACGGAATATATATGCGTAAGAACGGAATATATATGCGTAAGAACGGAATATATATGCGTAAGAACTGAATATATATGTATTAGAACTGAATATATATGTGTAAGAACGGAATATATATGTGTAAGAAATAAATATATACACTTCTCAAAACTGCTAACTACACCGCTACGTTTTGGGTTATATATATCGATGGGTTGAATGTTTTTCAATAAAATAAAAAGGAAATACCAATTCAATCATTTTTACATCATTTCATTTTATTTTTTTCATGGGCAATGCTAGAACTAAACCACAATAAGCAATTACAAACGACCCATGTAAACACTAAAGTCACACTTTTCATTTCTTGTTCATAAAAGTGTGACTTTAGTGTTTACATGGGTCGTTTGTAATTGCTTATTGTGGTTTAGTTCTAGCATTGCCCATGAAAAAAATAAAATGAAATGATGTAAAAATGATTGAATTGGTATTTCCTTTTTATTTTATTGAAAAACATTCAACCCATCGATATATATAACCCAAAACGTGAGCGGTGTAGTTAGCAGTTTTGAGAAGTGTATGTGTAAGAACTGAATATATATGTGTAAGAACTGAATATATATGTGTAAATACTGAATATGTATGCGTAAGAACTGAATATATATGTGTAAGAACTGAATATATATGTGTAAGAACTGAATATATATGTGTAAGAACTGAATATATATGCGTAAGATCGGAATATATATGCGTAAGAACTGAATATATATGCGTAAGAACGGAATATATATGTGTAAGAACTGAATATATATGTGTAAAAACGGAATATATATGCGTAAGAATGGAATATAAATGTGTAAAAACTGAATATATATGTGTAAGAACTGAATATATATGCGTAAGAATGGAATATATATGCGTAAGAACGGAATATATATGCGTAAGAACGGAATATATATGTGTAAGAACTGAATATATATGTGTAAGGACGGAATATATATGCGTAAGAATGGAATATATATGTGTAAGAACTGAATATATATGTGTAAGAACGGAATATATATGCGTAAGAACGGAATATATATGTGTAAGAACTGAATATATATGCGTAAGAACTGAATATATATGCGTGAGAACTGAATATATGCGTAAGAACTGAATATATATGGGTAAGAACTGAATATATATGTGTAAGATCTGAATATATATGTGTAAGTACTGAATATATATGTGTAAGAACTGAATATATATGTGTAAGAACTGAATATATATGCGTAAGATCGGAATATATATGCGTAAGAACGGAATATATATGCGTAAGAACTGAATATATATGTGTAAGAACTGAATATATGCGTAAGAATGGAATATATATGCGTAAGAACGGAATATATATGCGTAAGAACGGAATATATATGCGTAAGAACGGAATATATATGTGTAAGAACGGAATATATATCTGTAAGAACTGAATATATATGTGTAAGAACTGAATATATATGTGTTAGAACTAAATATATATGTGTAAGAACTGAATATATGGGTAAGAACTGAATATATATGCGTAAGAACGGAATATATATGCGTAAGAACGGAATATATATGCGTAAGAACGGAATATATATGTGTAAGAACTGAATCTATATGTGTAAGAACGGAATATATATGCGTAAGATCGGAATATATATGCGTAAGAACGGAATATATATGCGTAAGAACTGAATATATATGTGTAAGAACTGAATATATGCGTAAGAACGGAATATATATGCGTAAGAACGGAATATATATGTGTAAGAACGGAATATATATGTGTAAGAACTGAATATATATGTGTTAGAACTGAATATATATGTGTAAGAACTGAATATATGCGTAAGAACTGAATATATATGCGTAAGAACTGAATATATATGTGTAAGAACTGAATATATATGTGTAAGAACTGAATATATATGTGTAAGAACTGAATATATATGCGTAAGAACGGAATATATATGTGTAAGAACTGAATATATATGCGTAAGAACGGAATATATATGTGTAAGAACTGAATATATATGTGTACGAACTGAATATATATGCGTAAGAACTGAATATATATGCGTAAGAATGGAATATATATGCGTAAGAACGGAATATATATGCGTAAGATCGGAATATATATGCGTAAGAACGGAATATATATGCGTAAGAACTGAATATATATGTGTAAGAACTGAATATATGCGTAATAATGGAATATATATGCGTAAGAACGGAATATATATGCGTAATAACGGAATATATATGCGTAAAAACGTAATATATATGCGTAAGAACGGAATATATATGTGTAAGAACTGAATATATATGTGTAAGGACGGAATATATATGCGTAAGAATGGAATATATATGTTTAAGAACTGAATATATATGTGTAAGAACGGAATATATATCTGTAAGAACTGAATATATATGTGTAAGAACTGAATATATATGTGTAAGAAGTGAATATATATGTGTAAGAACTGAATATATATGTGTAAGAACAGAATATATATGCGTAAGAATGGAATATATATGCGTAAGAACGGAATATATATGCGTAAGAACGGAATATATATGCGTAAGAACGGAATATATATGCGTAAGAACGGAATATATATGTGTAAGAATTAAATATATATGTGTAAGGACGGAATATATATGCGTAAGAATGGAATATATATGTGTAAGAACTGAATATATATGTGTAAGAACTGAATATATATGTGTAAGAACTGAATATATATGCGTAAGATCGGAATATATATGCGCAAGAACGGAATATATATGCGTAAGAACTGAATATATATGTGTAAGAACTGAATATATGCGTAAGAATGGAATATATATGCGTAAGAACGGAATATATATGCGTAAAAACGGAATATATATGTGTAAGAACTGAATATATATGTGTAAGAACGGAATATATATCTGTAAGAACTGAATATATATGTGTAAGAACTGAATATATATGTGTTAGAACTGAATATATATGTGTAAGAACTGAATATATGAGTAAGAACTGAATATATATGCGTAAGAACGGAATATATATGCGTAAGAACGGAATATATATGTGTAAGAACTGAATATATGCGTAATAATGGAATATATATGCGTAAGAACGGAATATATATGCGTAATAACGGTATATATGCGTAAAAACGGAATATATATGCGTAAGAACGGAATATATATGTGTAAGAACTGAATATATATGTGTAAGGACGGAATATATATGCGTAAGAATGGAATATATATGTGTAAGAACTGAATATATATGTGTAAGAACGGAATATATATCTGTAAGAACTGAATATATATGTGTAAGAACTGAATATATATGTGTTAGAAGTGAATATATATGTGTAAGAACTGAATATATATGTGTAAGAACTGAATATATATGCGTAAGAATGGAATATATATGCGTAAGAACGGAATATATATGCGTAAGAACGGAATATATATGCGTAAGAACGGAATATATATGCGTAAGAACGGAATATATATGTGTAAGAATTGAATATATATGTGTAAGGACGGAATATATATGCGTAAGAATGGAATATATATGTGTAAGAACTGAATATATATGTGTAAGAACTGAATATATATGTGTAAGAACTGAATATATATGCGTAAGATCGGAATATATATGCGTAAGAACGGAATATATATGCGTAAGAACTGAATATATATGTGTAAGAACTGAATATATGCGTAAGAATGGAATATATATGCGTAAGAACGGAATATATATGCGTAAAAACGGAATATATATGTGTAAGAACTGAATATATATGTGTAAGAACGGAATATATATCTGTAAGAACTGAATATATATGTGTAAGAACTGAATATATATGTGTTAGAACTGAATATATATGTGTAAGAACTGAATATATGCGTAAGAACTGAATATATATGCGTAAGAACGGAATATATATGCGTAAGAACGGAATTTATATGCGTAAGAACGGAATATATATGCGTAAGAACGGAATATATATGTGTAAGAACTGAATATATATTTTTAAGAACGGAATATATATGCGTAAGATCGGAATATATATGCGTAAGAACGGAATATATATGCGTAAGAACTGAATATATATGTGTAAGAACTGAATATATGCGTAAGAATGGAGTATATATGCGTAAGAACGGAATATATATGTGTAAGAACGGAATATATATGTGTAAGAACTGAATATATATGTGTAAGAACTGAATATATATGTGTTAGAACTGAATATATATGCGTAAGAACTGAATATATGCGTAAGAACTGAATATATATGCGTAAGAACTGAATATATATGTGTAAGAACTGAATATATATGTGTAAGAACTGAATATATATGTGTAAGAACTGAATATATATGTGTAAGAACTGAATATATATGCGTAAGAACGGAATATATATGTGTAAGAACTGAATATATATGTGTACGAACTGAATATATATGCGTAAGAACTGAATATATATGCGTAAGAATGGAATATATATGAGTAAGAACGGAATATATATGCGTAAGATCGGAATATATATGCGTAAGAACGGAATATATATGCGTAAGAACTGAATATATATGTGTAAGAACTGAATATATGCGTAAGAATGGAATATATATGCGTAAGAACGGAATATATATGCGTATGAACGGAATATATATGTGTAAGAACTGAATATATATGTGTAAGGACGGAATATATATGCGTAAGAATGGAATATATATGTGTAAGAACTGAATATATATGTGTAAGAACTGAATATATATGCGTAAGAACGGAATATATATGCGTAAGAACGGAATATATATGCGTAAGAGCTGAATATATATGTGTAAGTACTGAATATATATGTGTAAGAACTGAATATATATGCGTAAGATCGGAATATATATGCGTAAGAACGGAATATATATGTGTAAGAACTGAATATATATGTGTAAGAACTGAATATATATGTGTAAGAACTGAATATAAATGTGTAAGAACTGAATATATATGTGTAAGAACGGAATATATATGCGTAAGAACTAAATATATATGCGTAATAACGGAATATATAAGCGTAAGAACGGAATATATATGCGTAAGAACGGAATATGTATGTGTAAGAACTGAATATATATGTGTAAGAACGGAATATATATGTGTAAGAACTGAATATATATGTGTATGAACTAAATATATATGAGTAAGAACTGAATATATATGTGTAAGAACTGAATATATATGTGTAAGAACTGAATATATATGTGTAAGAACTGAATATATATGTGTAAGAACTGAATATATATGAGTAAGAACGGAATATATATGCGTAAAAACTAAATATATATGCGTAAGAACGGAATATATATGCGTAAGAACGGAATATATATGCGTAAGAATGGAATATATATGCGTAAGAACGGAATATATATGCTTAAGAACGGAATATATATGTATTAGAACTGAATATATATGTGTAAGAACGGAATATAAATGCGTAAGAATGGAATATATATGTGTAATAAATAAATATATATGTGTAAGAACTGAATATATATGTGTAAGAACTGAATATATATGTGTAAATACTGAATATATATGCGTAAGAACTGAATATATATGTGTAGAACTGAATATATATGTGTAAGAACGGAATATATATGCGTAAGAACGGAATATATATGCGTAAGAACGGGAAATATATGCGTAAGAACGGAATATATATGCGTAAGAACGGAATATATATGTATTAGAACTGAATATATATGTGTAAGAACGGAATATATATGCGTAGGAATATATATGTGTAAGAAATAAATATATATGTGTAAGAACTGAATATATATGTGTAGGAACTGAATATATATATGTGTAAATACTGAATATATATGCGTAAGAACTGAATATATATGTGTAAGAACTGACTATATATGTGTAAGAACTGAATATATATGTGTAAGAACTGAATATATATGCGTAAGATCGGAATATATATGCGTAAGAACTGAATATATATGTGTAAGAACGGAATATATATGCGTAAGAATGGAATATATATGTGTAAGAACTGAATATATATGTGTAAGAACTGAATATATATGTGTAAGAACTGAATATATAGGTGTAAGAACTGAATATATATGTGTAAGAACTGAATATATATGTGTAAGAACTGAATATATATGCGTACGAATGGAATATATATGCGTAAGAACGGAATATATATGCGTAAGAACGGAATATATATGTGTAAGAACTGAATATATATGTGTAAGGACGAAATATATATGCGTAAGAATGGAATATATATGTGTAAGAACTGAATATATATGTGTAAGAACGGAATATATATGCGTAAGAACGGAATATATATGCGTAAGAACGGAATATATATGCGTAAGAACGGAATATATATGTGTAAGAACTGAATATATATTTTTAAGAACGGAATATATATGCGTAAGAATGGAATATATATGTGTAAGAAATAAATAGATATGTGTAAGAACTGAATATATATGTGTAAATACTGAATATATATGCGTAAGAACTGAATATATATGTGTAAGAACTGAATATATATGTGTTAGAACGGAATATATATGCGTAAGAACGGAATATATATGCGTAAGAACGGAATATATATGCGTAAGAACGGAATATATATGCGTAAGAACTGGATATATATGTATTAGAACTGAATATATATGTGTAAGAACGGAATATATATGTGTAAGAAATAAATATATACACTTCTCAAAACTGCTAACTACACCGCTACGTTTTGGGTTATATATATCGATGGGTTGAATGTTTTTCAATAAAATAAAAAGGAAATACCAATTCAATCATTTTTACATCATTTCATTTTATTTTTTTCATGGGCAATGCTAGAACTAAACCACAATAAGCAATTACAAACGACCCATGTAAACACTAAAGTCACACTTTTCATTTCTTGTTCATAAAAGTGTGACTTTAGTGTTTACATGGGTCGTTTGTAATTGCTTATTGTGGTTTAGTTCTAGCATTGCCCATGAAAAAAATAAAATGAAATGATGTAAAAATGATTGAATTGGTATTTCCTTTTTATTTTATTGAAAAACATTCAACCCATCGATATATATAACCCAAAACGTGAGCGGTGTAGTTAGCAGTTTTGAGAAGTGTATGTGTAAGAACTGAATATATATGTGTAAGAACTGAATATATATGTGTAAATACTGAATATGTATGCGTAAGAACTGAATATATATGTGTAAGAACTGAATATATATGTGTAAGAACTGAATATATATGTGTAAGAACTGAATATATATGCGTAAGATCGGAATATATATGCGTAAGAACTGAATATATATGCGTAAGAACGGAATATATATGTGTAAGAACTGAATATATATGTGTAAAAACGGAATATATATGCGTAAGAATGGAATATAAATGTGTAAAAACTGAATATATATGTGTAAGAACTGAATATATATGCGTAAGAATGGAATATATATGCGTAAGAACGGAATATATATGCGTAAGAACGGAATATATATGTGTAAGAACTGAATATATATGTGTAAGGACGGAATATATATGCGTAAGAATGGAATATATATGTGTAAGAACTGAATATATATGTGTAAGAACGGAATATATATGCGTAAGAACGGAATATATATGTGTAAGAACTGAATATATATGCGTAAGAACTGAATATATATGCGTGAGAACTGAATATATGCGTAAGAACTGAATATATATGGGTAAGAACTGAATATATATGTGTAAGATCTGAATATATATGTGTAAGTACTGAATATATATGTGTAAGAACTGAATATATATGTGTAAGAACTGAATATATATGCGTAAGATCGGAATATATATGCGTAAGAACGGAATATATATGCGTAAGAACTGAATATATATGTGTAAGAACTGAATATATGCGTAAGAATGGAATATATATGCGTAAGAACGGAATATATATGCGTAAGAACGGAATATATATGCGTAAGAACGGAATATATATATGTAAGAACGGAATATATATCTGTAAGAACTGAATATATATGTGTAAGAACTGAATATATATGTGTTAGAACTAAATATATATGTGTAAGAACTGAATATATGGGTAAGAACTGAATATATATGCGTAAGAACGGAATATATATGCGTAAGAACGGAATATATATGCGTAAGAACGGAATATATATGTGTAAGAACTGAATCTATATGTGTAAGAACGGAATATATATGCGTAAGATCGGAATATATATGCGTAAGAACGGTATATATATGCGTAAGAACTGAATATATATGTGTAAGAACTGAATATATGCGTAAGAACGGAATATATATGCGTAAGAACGGAATATATATGTGTAAGAACGGAATATATATGTGTAAGAACTGAATATATATGTGTGAGAACTGAATATATATGTGTAAGAACTGAATATATGCGTAAGAACTGAATATATATGCGTAAGAACTGAATATATATGTGTAAGAACTGAATATATATGTGTAAGAACTGAATATATATGTGTAAGAACTGAATATATATGCGTAAGAACGGAATATATATGTGTAAGAACTGAATATATATGCGTAAGAACGGAATATATATGTGTAAGAACTGAATATATATGTGTACGAACTGAATATATATGCGTAAGAACTGAATATATATGCGTAAGAATGGCATATATATGCGTAAGAACGGAATATATATGCGTAAGATCGGAATATATATGCGTAAGAACGGAATATATATGCGTAAGAACTGAATATATATGTGTAAGAACTGAATATATGCGTAATAATGGAATATATATGCGTAAGAACGGAATATATATGCGTAATAACGGAATATATATGCGTAAAAACGGAATATATATGCGTAAGAACGGAATATATATGTGTAAGAACTGAATATATATGTGTAAGGACGGAATATATATGCGTAAGAATGGAATATATATGTGTAAGAACTGAATATATATGTGTAAGAACGGAATATATATCTGTAAGAACTGAATATATATGTGTAAGAACTGAATATATATGTGTTAGAAGTGAATATATATGTGTAAGAACTGAATATATATGTGTAAGAACAGAATATATATGCGTAAGAATGGAATATATATGCGTAAGAACGGAATATATATGCGTAAGAACGGAATATATATGCGTAAGAACGGAATATATATGCGTAAGAACGGAATATATATGTGTAAGAATTAAATATATATGTGTAAGGACGGAATATATATGCGTAAGAATGGAATATATATGTGTAAGAACTGAATATATATGTGTAAAAACTGAATATATATGTGTAAGAACTGAATATATATGCGTAAGATCGGAATATATATGCGTAAGAACGGAATATATATGCGTAAGAACTGAATATATATGTGTAAGAACTGAATATATGCGTAAGAATGGAATATATATGCGTAAGAACGGAATATATATGCGTAAAAACGGAATATATATGTGTAAGAACTGAATATATATGTGTAAGAACGGAATATATATCTGTAAGAACTGAATATATATGTGTAAGAACTGAATATATATGTGTTAGAACTGAATATATATGTGTAAGAACTGAATATATGAGTAAGAACTGAATATATATGCGTAAGAACGGAATATATATGCGTAAGAACGGAATATATATGCGTAAGAACGGAATATATATGCGTAAGAACGGAATATATATGTGTAAGAACTGAATATATATTTTTAAGAACGGAATATATATGCGTAAGATCGGAATATATATGCGTAAGAACGGAATATATATGCGTAAGAACTGAATATATATGTGTAAGAACTGAATATATGCGTAAGAATGGAATATATATGCGTAAGAACGGAATATATATGTGTAAGAACGGAATATATATGTGTAAGAACTGAATATATATGTGTAAGAACTGAATATATATGTGTTAGAACTGAATATATATGCGTAAGAACTGAATATATGCGTAAGAACTGAATATATATGCGTAAGAACTGAATATATATGTGTAAGAACTGAATATATATGTGTAAGAACTGAATATATATGTGTAAGAACTGAATATATATGTGTAAGAACTGAATATATATGCGTAAGAACGGAATATATATGTGTAAGAACTGAATATATATGTGTACGAACTGAATATATATGCGTAAGAACTGAATATATATGCGTAAGAATGGAATATATATGAGTAAGAACGGAATATATATGCGTAAGATCGGAATATATATGCGTAAGAACGGAATATATATGCGTAAGAACTGAATATATATGTGTAAGAACTGAATATATGCGTAAGAATGGAATATATATGCGTAAGAACGGAATATATATGCGTATGAACGGAATATATATGTGTAAGAACTGAATATATATGTGTAAGGACGGAATATATATGCGTAAGAATGGAATATATATGTGTAAGAACTGAATATATATGTGTAAGAACTGAATATATATGCGTAAGAACGGAATATATATGCGTAAGAACGGAATATATATGCGTAAGAGCTGACTATACATGTGTAAGAACTGAATATATATGTGTAAGAACTGAATATAAATGTGTAAGAACTGAATATATATGTGTAAGAACGGAATATATATGCGTAAGAACTAAATATATATGCGTAAGAACGGAATATATATGCGTAAGAACGGAATATATATGCGTAAGAACGGAATATGTATGTGTAAGAACTGAATATATATGTGTAAGAACGGAATATATATGTGTAAGAACTGAATATATATGTGTATGAACTAAATATATATGAGTAAGAACTGAATATATATGTGTAAGAACTGAATATATATGTGTAAGAACTGAATATATATGTGTAAGAACTGAATATATATGTGTAAGAACTGAATATATATGAGTAAGAACGGAATATATATGCGTAAAAACTAAATATATATGCGTAAGAACGGAATATATATGCGTAAGAACGGAATATATATGCGTAAGAATGGAATATATATGCGTAAGAACGGAATATATATGCGTAAGAACGGAATATATATGTATTAGAACTGAATATATATGTGTAAGAACGGAATATAAATGCGTAAGAATGGAATATATATGTGTAATAAATAAATATATATGTGTAAGAACTGAATATATATGTGTAAGAACTGAATATATATGTGTAAATACTGAATATATATGCGTAAGAACTGAATATATATGTGTAGAACTGAATATATATGTGTAAGAACGGAATATATATGCGTAAGAACGGAATATATATGCGTAAGAACGGAAAATATATGCGTAAGAACGGAATATATATGCGTAAGAACGGAATATATATGTATTAGAACTGAATATATATGTGTAAGAACGGAATATATATGCGTAGGAATATATATGTGTAAGAAATAAATATATATGTGTAAGAACTGAATATATATGTGTAAGAACTGAATATATATATGTGTAAATACTGAATATATATGCGTAAGAACTGAATATATATGTGTAAGAACTGACTATATATGTGTAAGAACTGAATATATATGTGTAAGAACTGAATATATATGCGTAAGATCGGAATATATATGCGTAAGAACTGAATATATATGTGTAAGAACGGAATATATATGCGTAAGAATGGAATATATATGTGTAAGAACTGAATATATATGTGTAAGAACTGAATATATATGTGTAAGAACTGAATATATAGGTGTAAGAACTGAATATATATGTGTAAGAACTGAATATATATGTGTAAGAACTGAATATATATGCGTACGAATGGAATATATATGCGTAAGAACGGAATATATATGCGTAAGAACGGAATATATATGTGTAAGAACTGAATATATATGTGTAAGGACGAAATATATATGCGTAAGAATGGAATATATATGTGTAAGAACTGAATATATATGTGTAAGAACGGAATATATATGCGTAAGAACGGAATATATATGCGTAAGAACGGAATATATATGTGTAAGAACTGAATATATATTTTTAAGAACGGAATATATATGCGTAAGATCGGAATATATATGCGTAAGAACGGAATATATATGCGTAAGAACTGAATATATATGTGTAAGAACTGAATATATGCGTAAGAATGGAATATATATGCGTAAGAACGGAATATATATGTGTAAGAACGGAATATATATGTGTAAGAACTGAATATATATGTGTAAGAACTGAATATATATATGTGTTAGAACTGAATATATATGCGTAAGAACTGAATATATATGCGTAAGAACTGAATATATATGCGTAAGAACGGAATATATATGCGTAAGAGCTGACTATATATGTTTAAGAACTGAATATATATGTGTAAGAACTGAATATAAATGTGTAAGAACTGAATATATATGTGTAAGAACGGAATATATATGCGTAAGAACTAAATATATATGCGTAAGAACGGAATATATATGCGTAAGAACGGAATATATATGCGTAAGAACGGAATATGTATGTGTAAGAACTGAATATATATGTGTAGGAACGGAATATATATGTGTAAGAACTGAATATATATGTGTATGAACTAAATATATATGAGTAAGAACTGAATATATATGTGTAAGAACTGAATATATATGTGTAAGAACTGAATATATATGTGTAAGAACTGAATATATATGTGTAAGAACTGAATATATATGAGTAAGAACGGAATATATATGCGTAAAAACTAAATATATATGCGTAAGAACGGAATATATATGCGTAAGAACGGAATATATATGCGTAAGAATGGAATATATATGCGTAAGAACGGAATATATATGCGTAAGAACGGAATATATATGTATTAGAACTGAATATATATGTGTAAGAACGGAATATAAATGCGTAAGAATGGAATATATATGTGTAATAAATAAATATATATGTGTAAGAACTGAATATATATGTGTAAGAACTGAATATATATGTGTAAATAATGAATATATATGCGTAAGAACTGAATATATATGTGTAGAACTGAATATATATGTGTAAGAACGGAATATATATGCGTAAGAACGGAATATATATGCGTAAGAATGGAAAATATATGCGTAAGAACGGAATATATATGCGTAAGAACGGAATATATATGTATTAGAACTGAATATATATGTGTAAGAACGGAATATATATGCGTAGGAATATATATGTGTAAGAAATAAATATATATGTGTAAGAACTGAATATATATGCGTAAGATCGTAATATATATGCGTATGAACTGAATATATATGTGTAAGAACTGAATATATATGTGTAAGAACGGAATATATATGCGTAAGAACTGAATATATATGTGTAAGAACTGAATATATATGTGTAAGAACTGAATATATATGTGTAAGAACTGAATATATATGTGTAAGAACTGAATATATATGCGTACAAATGGAATATATATGCGTAAGAACGGAATATATATGCGTAAGAACGGAATATATATGTGTAAGAACTGAATATATATGTGTAAGGACGAAATATATATGCGTAAGAATGGAATATATATGTGTAAGAACTGAATATATATGTGTAAGAACGGAATATATATGCGTAAGAACGGAATATATATGTGTAAGAACTGAATATATATGCGTAAGAACTGAATATATATGCGTATGAACTGAATATATGCGTAAGAACTGAATATATATGCGTAAGAACTGAAAATATATGTGTAAGAACTGAATATATATCTGTAAGATCTGAATATATATGTGTAAGTACTGAATATATATGTGTAAGAACTGAATATATATGTGTAAGAACTGAATATATATGCGTCAGATCGGAATATATATGCGTAAGAACGGAATATATATGCGTAAGAACTGAATATATATGTGTAAGAACTGAATATATGCGTTAAAATGGAATATATATGCGTAAGAACGGAATATATATGCGTAAGAACGGAATATATATGCGTAAGAACGAAATATATATGTGTAAGAACTGAATATATGCGTAAGAACTGAATATATATGCGTAAGAACTGAATATATATGTGTAAGAACTGAATATATATGTGTAAGAACTGAATATATATGTGTAAGAACGGAATATATATGTATTAGAACAGAATATATATGTGTAAGAACGGAATATATATGCGTAAGAATGAAATATATATGTGTAAGAAATAAATATATATGTGTGAGAACTAAATATATATGTGTAAGAACTGAATATATATGTGTAAATACTGAATATATATGCGTAAGAACGGAATATATATGTGTAAGAACTGAATATATATGTGTAAGAACTGAATATATATGTGTAAAAACTGAATATATATGTGTAAGAACCGAATATATATGTGTAAGAACTGAATATATATGTGTAAGAACTGAATATATATGCGTAAGATCGTAATATATATGCGTATGAACTGAATATATATGTGTAAGAACTGAATATATATGTGTAAGAACGGAATATATATGCGTAAGAACTAAATATATATGCGTAAGAACGAAATATATATGCGTAAGAACGGAATATATATGTGTATGAACTGAATATATATGAGTAAGAACTGAATGTATATGTGTAAGAACTGAATATATATGTGTAAGAACTGAATATATATGTGTAAGAACTGAATATATATGAGTAAGAACGGAATATATATGCGTAAGAACTAAATATATATGCGTAAGAACGGAATATATATGCGTAAGAACGGAATATATATGCGTAAGAACGGAATACATATGCGTAAGAACGGAATATATATGTGTAAGAAATAAATATATATGTGTAAGAACTGAATATATATGTTTAAGAACTGAATATATATGTGTAAATACTGAATATGTATGCGTAAGAACTGAATATATATGTGTAAGAACTGAATATATATGTGTAAGAACTGAATATATATGTGTAAGAACTGAATATATATGCGTAAGATCGGAATATATATGCGTAAGAACTGAATATATATGCGTAAGAACGGAATATATATGTGTAAGAACTGAATATATATGTGTAAAAACGGAATATATATGCGTAAGAATGGAATATATATGTGTAAAAACTGAATATATATGTGTAAGAACTGAATATATATGCGTAAGAATGGAATATATATGCGTAAGAACGGAATATATATGCGTAAGAACGGAATATATATGTGTAAGAACTGAATATATATGTGTAAGGACGGAATATATATGCGTAAGAATGGAATATATATGTGTAAGAACTGAATATATATGTGTGAGAACGGAATATATATGCGTAAGAACGGAATATATATGTGTAAGAACTGAATATATATGCGTAAGAACTGAATATATATGCGAAAGAACTGAATATATGCGTAAGAACTGAATATATATGCGTAAGAACTGAATATATATGTGTAAGATCTGAATATATATGTGTAAGTACTGAATATATATGTGTAAGAACTGAATATATATGTGTAAGAACTGAATATATATGCGTAAGATCGGAATATATATGCGTAAGAACGGAATATATATGCGTAAGAACTGAATATATATGTGTAAGAACTGAATATATGCGTAAGAATGGAATATATATGCGTAAGAACGGAATATATATGCGTAAGAACGGAATATATATGTGTAAGAACGGAATATATATCTGTAAGAACTGAATATATATGTGTAAGAACTGAATATATATGTGTTAGAACTGAATATATATGTGTAAGAACTGAATATATGCGTAAGAACTGAATATATATGCGTAAGAACGGAATATATATGCGTAAGAACGAAATATATATGCGTAAGAACGGAATATATATGTGTAAGAACTGAATCTATATGTGTAAGAACGGAATATATATGCGTAAGATCGGAATATATATGCGTAAGAACGGAATATATATGAGTAAGAACTGAATATATATGTGTAAGAACTGAATATATGCGTAAGAATGGAATATATATGCGTAAGAACGGAATATATATGTGTAAGAACGGAATATATATGTGTAAGAACTGAATATATATGTGTTAGAACTGAATATATATGTGTAAGAACTGAATATATGCGTAAGAACTGAATATATATGCGTAAGAACTGAATATATATGTGTAAGAACTGAATATATATGTGTAAGAACTGAATACATATGTGTAAGAAATGAATATATATGCGTAAGAACGGAATATATATGTGTAAGAACTGAATATATATGCGTAAGAACGGAATATATATGTGTAAGAACTGAATATATATGTGTACGAACTGAATATATATGCGTAAGAACTGAATATATATGCGTAAGAATGGAATATATATGCGTAAGAACGGAATATATATGCGTAAGATCGGAATATATATGCGTAAGAACGGAATATATATGCGTAAGAACTGAATATATATGTGTAAGAACTGAATATATGCGTAATAATGGCATATATATGAGTAAGAACGGAATATATATGCGTAATAACGGAATATATATGCGTAAGAACGGAATATATATGCGTAAGAACGGAATATATATGTGTAAGAACTGAATATATATGTGTAAGGACGGAATATATATGCGTAAGAATGGAATATATATGTGTAAGAACTGAATATATATGTGTAAGAACTGAATATATATCTGTAAGAACTGAATATATATGTGTAAGTACTGAATATATATGTGTAAGAACTGAATATATATGTGTAAGAACTGAATATATATGCGTAAGATCGGAATATATATGCGTAAGAACGGAATATATATGCGTAAGAACTGAATATATATGCGTAAGAACTGAATATATATGTGTAAGAACTGAATATATGCGTAAGAATGGAATATATATGCGTAAGAACGGAATATATATGCGTAAGAACGGAATATATATGCGTAAGAACGGAATATATATGTGTAAGAACGGAATATATATCTGTAAGAACTGAATATATATGTGTAAGAACTGAATATATATGTGTTAGAACTGAATATATATGTGTAAGAACTGAATATATGCGTAAGAACTGAATATATATGCGTAAGAACGGAATATATATGCGTAAGAACGGAATATATATGCGTAAGAACGGAATATATATGTGTAAGAACTGAATCTATATGTGTAAGAACGGAATATATATGCGTAAGATCGGAATATATATGCGTAAGAACGGAATATATATGAGTAAGAACTGAATATATATGTGTAAGAACTGAATATATGCGTAAGAATGGAATATATATGCGTAAGAACGGAATATATATGTGTAAGAACGGAATATATATGTGTAAGAACTGAATATATATGTGTTAGAACTGAATATATATGTGTAAGAACTGAATATATGCGTAAGAACTGAATATATATGCGTAAGAACTGAATATATATGTGTAAGAACTGAATATATATGTGTAAGAACTGAATACATATGTGTAAGAACTGAATATATATGCGTAAGAACGGAATATATATGTGTAAGAACTGAATATATATGCGTAAGAACGGAATATATATGTGTAAGAACTGAATATATATGTGTACGAACTGAATATATATGCGTAAGAACTGAATATATATGCGTAAGAATGGAATATATATGCGTAAGAACGGAATATATATGCGTAAGATCGGAATATATATGCGTAAGAACGGAATATATATGCGTAAGAACTGAATATATATGTGTAAGAACTGAATATATGCGTAATAATGGCATATATATGAGTAAGAACGGAATATATATGCGTAATAACGGAATATATATGCGTAAGAACGGAATATATATGCGTAAGAACGGAATATATATGTGTAAGAACTGAATATATATGTGTAAGGACGGAATATATATGCGTAAGAATGGAATATATATGTGTAAGAACTGAATATATATGTGTAAGAACTGAATATATATCTGTAAGAACTGAATATATATGTGTAAGTACTGAATATATATGTGTAAGAACTGAATATATATGTGTAAGAACTGAATATATATGCGTAAGATCGGAATATATATGCGTAAGAACGGAATATATATGCGTAAGAACTGAATATATATGCGTAAGAACGGAATATATATGTGTAAGAATTGAATATATATGTGTAAGGACGGAATATATATGCGTAAGAATGGAATATATATGTGTAAGAACTGAATATATATGTGTAAGAACTGAATATATATGTGTAAGAACTGAATATATATGCGTAAGATCGGAATATATATGCGTAAGAACGGAATATATATGCGTAAGAACTGAATATATATGTGTAAGAACTGAATATATGAGTAAGAATGGAATATATATGCGTAAGAACTGAATATATATGTGTTAGAACTGAATATATATGTGTAAGAACTGAATATATATGTGTTAGAACTGAATATATATGTGTAAGAACTGAATATATGCGTAAGAACTGAATATATATGCGTAAGAACGGAATATATATCTGTAAGAACTGAATATATATGTGTAAGAACTGAATATATATGTGTTAGAACTGAATATATATGTGTAAGAACTGAATATATGCGTAAGAACTGAATATATATGCGTAAGAACTGAATATATATGTGTAAGAACTGAATATATGAGTAAGAATGGAATATATATGCGTAAGAACTGAATATATATGTGTTAGAACTGAATATATATGTGTAAGAACTGAATATATATGTGTTAGAACTGAATATATATGTGTAAGAACTGAATATATGCGTAAGAACTGAATATATATGCGTAAGAACGGAATATATATCTGTAAGAACTGAATATATATGTGTAAGAACTGAATATATATGTGTTAGAACTGAATATATATGTGTAAGAACTGAATATATGCGTAAGAACTGAATATATATGCATAAGAACTGAATATATATGTGTAAGAACTGAATATATATGTGTAAGAACTGAATATATATATGTGTAAGAACTGAATATATATGTGTAAGAACTGAATATATATGCGTAATAACGGAATATATATGTGTAAGAACTGAATATATTTGCGTAAGAACGGAATATATATGTGTAAGAACTGAATATATATGTGTACGAACTGAATATATATGCGTAAGAACTGAATATATATGCGTAAGAATGGAATGTATATGCGTAAGAACGGAATATATATGCGTAAGAACGGAATATATATGCGTAAGAACGGAATATATATGCGTAAGAACTAAATATATATGCGTAAGAACTGAATATATATATGTAAGAACTGAATATATATGCGTAAGAATGGAATATATATGCGTAAGAACGGAATATATATGCGTAGGAACTAAATATATATGCGTAAGAACGGAATATATATGCGTAAGAACGGAATATATATGCGTAAGAACGGAATATATATGTGTATGAACTGAATATATATGACTAAGAACTGAATATATATTTGTAAGAACTGAATATATATGTGTAAGAACTGAATATATATGTGTAAGAACTGAATATATATGTGTAAGAACTGAATATATATGAGTAAGAACGGAATATATATGCGTAAGAACTAAATATATATGCGTAAGAACGGAATATATATGCGTAAGAACGGAATATATATGCGTAAGAACGGAATATATATGCGTAAGAACGGAATATATACGCGTAAGTACGGAATATATATGTATTAGAACTGAATATATATGTGTAAGAACGGAATATATATGCGTAAGAATGGAATATATATGTGTAAGAAATAAATATATATGTGTAAGAACTGAATATATATGTGTAAGAACTGAATATATATGTGTAAATACTGAATATATATGCGTAAGAACTGAATATATATATGTAAGAACTGAATATATATGTGTAAGAACTGAATATATATGTTTTAGAACTGAATATATATGCGTAAGAACGGAATATATATGTGTACGAACTGAATATATATGTGTAAGAACGGAATATATATGCGTAAGAATAGAATATATATGTGTAAGAACTGAATATATATGTGTCATAACTGAATATATATGTGTAAGAACTGAATATATATGTGTAAGAACTGAATATATATTTGTAAGAACTGAATATATATGAGTAAGATCGGAATATATATGCGTAAGAACTGAATATATATGCGTAAGAACTGAATATATATGCGTAAGAACGGAATATATATGTGTAAGAACTGAATATATATGCGTAAGAACTGAATATATATGCGTAAGAACTGAATATATGCGTAAGAACTGAATATATATGCGTAAGAACTGAATATATATGTGTAAGAACTGAATATATATGTGTAAGATCTGAATATATATGTGTAAGCACTGAATATATATGTGTAAGAACTGAATATATATGTGTAATAACTGAATATATATGTGTAAGAACTGAATATATATGCGTAAGAACGGAATATATATGTGTAAGAACTGAATATATATGTGTACGAACTGAATATATATGTGTACGAACTGAATATATATGCGTAAGAATGGAATATATATGCGTAAGAACGGAATATATATGCGTAAGATCGGAATATATATGCGTAAGAACGGAATATATATGTGTAAGAACTGAATATATATGTGTAAGAACGGAATATATATGCGTAAGAATGGAATATATATGTGTAAGAACTGAATATATGCGTAAGAATGGAATATATATGCGTAAGAACGGAATATATATGCGTAAGAACGGAATATATATGCGTAAAACGGAATATATATGCGTAAGAACGGAATATATATGTGTAAGAACTGAATATATATGTGTAAGAACGGAATATATATCTGTAAGAACTGAATATATATGTGTATGAACTGAATATATATGTGTAAGAACTGAATATATATTTGTAAAAACTGAATATATATGCGTAAGAATGGAATATATATGCGTAAGAACGGAATATATATGCGTAAGAACGGAATATATATGCGTAAGAACGGAATATATATGCGTAAGAACGGAATATATATGTGTAAGAACTGAATATATATGTGTAAGGACGGAATATATATGCGTAAGAATGGAATATATATGTGTAAGAACGGAATATATATGTGTAAGAACGGAATATATCTTTAAGAACTGAATATATATGTGTAAGAACTGAATATATATGTGTTAGAACTGAATGTATATGTGTAAGAACTGAATATATGCGTAAGAACTGAATATATATGCGTAAGAACTGAATATATATGTGTAAGAACTGTATATATATGTGTAAGAACTGAATATATATGTGTAAGTACTGAATATATAAGTGTAAGAACTGAATATATATGTGTAAGAACTGAATATATATGCGTAAGAACGGAATATATATGTGTAAGAACTGAATATATATGCGTAAGAACGGAATATATATGCGAAAGAACGGAGTATAATTGTAAGAACTGAAGATATATGTGTAAGAACTGAATATATAAGTGTAAGAACTGAATATATATCTGTAAGAACTGAATATATATGTGTAAGAACTGAATATATATGCCTAAGAACGGAATATATATGCCTAAGAACTGAATATATATGCGTAAGAACGGAATATATATGCGTAAGAACGGAATATATATGCGCAAGAACGGAATTTATATGCGTAAGAACGGAATATATATGCGTAAGAACGGAATATATATGCGTAAGAACGGAATTTATATGCGTAAGAACGGAATATATATGCGTAAGAACGGAATATATATGCGTAAGAACGGAATATATATGCGTAAGAACTGAATATATATGTGTAAGAACTGAATATATATGTGTAAGAACTGAATATGCGTAAGAACGGAATATATATGCGTAAGAACGGAATATATATGTGTAAGAACTGAATATATATGCGTAAGAACGGAATATATATGTGTAAGAACTGAATATATATGTGTACGAACTGAATATATATGCGTAAGAACTGAATATATATGCGTAAGAATGGAATATATATGCTTAAGAACGGAATATATATGCGTAAGATCGGAATATATATGTGTAAGAACGGAATATATATGCGTAAGAACTGAATATATATGTGTAAGAACTGAATATATGCGTAATAATGGAATATATATGCGTAAGAACGGAATATATATGCGTAAGAACTAAATATATATGCGTAAGAACGGAATATATATGCGTAAGAACGGAATATATATGCGTAAGAACGGAATATATATGCGTAAGAACGGAATATATACGCGTAAGTACGGAATATATATGTATTAGAACTGAATATATATGTGTAAGAACGGAATATATATGCGTAAGAATGGAATATATATGTGTAAGAAATAAATATATATGTGTAAGAACTGAATATATATGTGTAAGAACTGAATATATATGTGTAAATACTGAATATATATGCGTAAGAACTGAATATATATATGTAAGAACTGAATATATATGTGTAAGAACTGAATATATATGTTTTAGAACTGAATATATATGCGTAAGATCGGAATATATATGCGTAAGAACTGAATATATATGCGTAAGAACAGAATATATATGTGTAAGAACTGAATATATATTTGTAAGAACTGAATATATATGCGTAAGATCGGAATATATATGCGTAAGAACTGAATATATATGCGTAAGAACTGAATATATATGCGTAAGAACGGAATATATATGTGTAAGAACTGAATATATATGCGTAAGAACTGAATATATATGCGTAAGAACTGAATATATGCGTAAGAACTGAATATATGTGCGTAAGAACTGAATATATATGTGTAAGAACTGAATATATATGTGTAAGATCTGAATATATATGTGTAAGCACTGAATATATATGTGTAAGAACTGAATATATATGTGTAATAACTGAATATATATGTGTAAGAACTGAATATATATGCGTAAGAACGGAATATATATGTGTAAGAACTGAATATATATGTGTACGAACTGAATATATATGTGTACGAACTGAATATATATGCGTAAGAATGGAATATATATGCGTAAGAACGGAATATATATGCGTAAGATCGGAATATATATGCGTAAGAACGGAATATATATGTGTAAGAACGGAATATATATGTGTAAGAACGGAATATACATGCGTAAGAATGGAATATATATGTGTAAGAACTGAATATATGCGTAAGAATGGAATATATATGCGTAAGAACGGAATATATATGCGTAAGAACGGAATATATATGCGTAAAACGGAATATATATGCGTAAGAACGGAATATATATGTGTAAGAACTGAATATATATGTGTAAGGACGAAATATATATGCGTAAGAATGGAATATATATGTGTAAGAACTGAATATATATGTGTAAGAACGGAATATATATCTGTAAGAACTGAATATATATGTGTATGAACTGAATATATATGTGTTAGAACTGAATATATATGTGTAAGAACTGAATATATATGTGTAAAAACTGAATATATATGCGTAAGAATGGAATATATATGCGTAAGAACGGAATATATATGCGTAAGAACGGAATATATATGCGTAAGAACGGAAAATAAATGCGTAAGAACGGAATATATATGTGTAAGAACTGAATATATATTTGTAAGGACGGAATATATATGCGTAAGAATGGAATATATATGTGTAAGAACGGAATATATATGTGTAAGAACGGAATATATATCTTTAAGAACTGAATATATATGTGTAAGAACTGAATATATATGTGTTAGAACTGAATATATATGTGTAAGAACTGAATATATGCGTAAGAACTGAATATATATGCGTAAGAACTGAATATATATGTGTAAGAACTGTATATATATGTGTAAGAACTGAATAAATATGTGTAAGTACTGAATATGTAAGTGTAAGAACTGAATATATATGTGTAAGAACTGAATATATATGCGTAAGAACGGAATAAATATGTGTAAGAACTGAATATATATGCGTAAGAACGGAATATATATGCGTATGAACGGAGTATAATTGTAAGAACTGAAGATATATGTGTAAGAACTGAATATATAAGTGTAAGAACTGAATATGTATGTGTAAGAACTGAATATATATGTGTAAGAACTGAATATATAGGTGTAAGAACTGAATATATATGTGTAAGAACTGAATATATATGTGTAAGAACTGAATATATATGCGTACGAATGGAATATATATGCGTAAGAACGGAATATATATGCGTAAGGACGAAATATATATGCGTAAGAATGGAATATATATGTGTAAGAACTGAATATATATGTGTAAGAACGGAATATATATGCGTAAGAACGGAATATATATGTGTAAGAACTGAATATATATGCGTAAGAACTGAATATATATGCGTAAGAACTGAATATATGCGTAAGAACTGAATATATATGCGTAAGAACTGAAAATATATGTGTAAGAACTGAATATATATGTGTAAGATCTGAATATATATGTGTAAGTACTGAATATATATGTGTAAGAACTGAATATATATGTGTAAGAACTGAATATATATGCGTAAGATCGGAATATATATGCGTAAGAACGGAATATATATGCGTAAGAACTGAATATATATGTGTAAGAACTGAATATATGCGTAAGAATGGAATATATATGCGCAAGAACGGAATATATATGCGTAAGAACGGAATATATATGCGTGAGATCGGAATATATATGTGTAAGAACTGAATATATGCGTAAGAACTGAATATGTATGCGTAAGAACTGAATATATATGTGTAAGAACTGAATATATATGTGTCAGAACTGAATATATATGTGTAAGAACGGAATATATATGTATTAGAACAGAATATATATGTGTAAGAACGGAATATATATGCGTAAGAATGAAATATATATGTGTAAGAAATAAATATATATGTGTGAGAACTGAATATATATGTGTAAGAACTGAATATATATGTGTAAAAACTGAATATATATTTGTAAGAACTGAATATATATGCGTAAGATCGGAATATATATGCGTAAGAACTGAACATATATGTGTAAGAATGGAAAAAATATGCGTAAGAACTGAATATATATGCGTAAGAACTGAATATATATCCGTAAGACTGAATATATGCGTAAGAACTGAATATATATGTGTAAGAATTGAATATAT